>CM077463.1:70928999-71177073 GCA_039654755.1 Calcarius lapponicus
GTGATTACCTCAGCCATCATTTACAGGAGCACCCAGGACTCCCTCTCAGCAAACAAATGTGTTTAATGACCAGAGATGTTCAGAAAGGCTGTGCAACACGTGGGCTGTAGGACAAGAAGTTGATTTAAAGTGGCAATAAGCATATTGGGAGGCAATAGGAAGATCAAAGAATGCTAAATATTGCAGCTGTTTTCTGAGGTATTTTGCTTAAAATAGCTGATGTAATATCTGATATCTGATCCTCTGCTTGATGGAGCTGATGGCCACATAAAACGCTGCTCCATGGGTCACTGGGGCCAGGATGCTGGAGGTAACTTTGGCATTAGTCTTTCTTGCTAACCATCTGTCTGTCATCATCAATAACCCTCCCAATCATTCACCATCCAGGTTCTTGCTTGATCTCCGACCAAAATTGATTGTTTGAAATGTTAAAGTCATTCATCAGCCATTCCTAAAGCCAGATTTGGGGGAGAAAAAGAAAGAGAGAAAGAGAGAAAGAGAGAAAGAGAGAAAGAGAGAAAGAAAGAGAGAAAGAAAGAGAGAAAGAAAGAGAGAAAGAGAGAAAGAAAGAGAGAAAGAAAGAAAGAAAGAAAGAAAGAAAGAAAGAAAGAAAGAAAGAAAGAAAGAAAGAAAGAAAGAAAGAAAGAAAGAAAGAAAGAAAGAAAGAAAGAAAAAGAAAGGAAGGAAATAAGTTTAATGGTTTTCTTTGTGAGAAAGAGGCTGCTGAGACAGCAGGGGCTGCCTGAGAGTGTCCAGGGCCAGCCAACAATGCTTTAGTATCTGTCTGAATATAAAAATGGGCTCTGGCAAGAGCAGAGAACAAGGAAGGAGCGTGTCTAAAGCTGGTTCACCTCAGCCTCTGCCTGTTTCTTCAGTCACTTGTTCTTTCCTCTTAGACCAGGAGCATTGCTCACTCCTTCCCTCTCCAGCTGTGATTCTTGTCCTTATCATGAGGATGTCACTTGTCCCCTGCCCAGCAAACACTGCTGTGGCAAAACATCTTCAGGGCAGAGGGGGACAATTTCAATGCCTGCTTCATGTGAAGGTCTTTTATGAGCAGTGCTTCCCCTTTGGACAAGAGGATGCCATTTTTGGCTGCAATCCAGAAGCACTCAGATACTCAAAGGTGAGACAAGCCCCCTGTCAACAGGAGCATCACACAAGTCTGAGTCAGGAGGGGACACGAAAGGAGACTGGGAGGTGGGGATTTGTGGCACTCACATTCTCTGAACACAGAGACATAATTCTCTCTCTCAGGATTTTTTCCTGGAGAAGCACAAAGAGAAGAAAGAGAAAACAATTCTTATCTCTACCTGCTACTCCTGCTGTTTTTACACACGTAGAATGTGTTAAGAAGATTGTTTACCCGAAGTGATTTGTCAATTAGATCCTGCTAAAGATTGTTTTGTTTCCTTGGCAAATCACTGTGTCCTGGCTGTCTGGAGACAGCCATGAGTTTTCTTTAGCATTCTTTAGTATTCTTTGCAGTAGGTAATTTAGTGTAGTATAGCATAGTATAGTATAGTATAGTATAGTATAGTGTGGTATAGTATAGTATAGTATCTTTTTAATATAGTATAGTATAATGTAACATAATATAGTTTAATAAAGCAATTGTTCAGCATTCTGAATCAATAGAGTCAGATACCAATCATGCCCTGCATCGGGGGCACCCTATTTTTGACAGGGTTTGTGGGGTAAGAGGCTGTAAGCAGTGAAATGAGGACAGGACATAGAGAAGCAGCACATTTCTGGTTTGGTTTCTGTTGTCTGTTTTGGTCAGGACAAGAGTTCTGTGTTTGGAAGATAAAGCAAGCCCTGAGGAGAAGGAGCTGATCCAGGCTCCATGGGTGGTGTCAGCCCTTCCCTGTACAATGGAGAGCATTTTTGTGTGTGTTTGGGCTGTAAACCTTGCCATGTGCTTTGCCCCCAGGGATTAATGCTGGCTGCCCTGCAGTGATCAGCTCCCAGAGCAGAAAGGCAGCGAGCCCCAGCGTGTGTGAAATGCACTGCTCAGCTCTGCCCTTGCCATGCCCAGCAGGGTGAGTGGGTTCAGCTCCTTGCTGTGAATGCAGGTCTGCTGGGAGGGGAACATTTGGGCTGCTCAGAGGCAGCTCGTGAGTTTGCCAGCCCTGGTGGAATGCATCCCTGGATAATTTTTTTTGTTTACTTTTTTGTTTATGTGTTTGTTTTTTTAGCTTCAGCTGGCAGGGTGGTAAACTGGCTACTTGAAGTCAGTAGACTCAGGGGTACACACAGCCTGGATTTCTCCCAGTTTCTTTTGGAGAGTTGTATGAAACTGTACTTTCAAAATACCTGCTGCTCTGCACTCCTCTGTGGCAGCAACTTCTGCTATTCCAGGCTCTGTAGTGTGTGTGCTGCAGCCACATTTAGCTAATAACTTAATTTAAAAGCTGATGAGAAATTTATTTCACCCTCTGTAGCCAGGAAATAATGATGATCAGCAGTTTTATTAAAAAGATGGCTTGGACTCTGACTCCTTTTGCTGCAGGTTGTAGGCTTGCCAGCCCTGTTACTTTCTGCAAATAGCTGATTGTTTTTCTTGGCAGTTCAGTGGCCCAGTCAGTTCTAGACATCTGGCTGCTGCATAATTCCAGATCAATTGGTGCACCTGCAATAGCCCAGGTTTGAAAAGTGGCTGCTGCACATTCCTGGGGATGCCAGGGTGGCTGTTTTGGCTTGCTGTGTGTGTGATCAGGCTGGTCCTGCCTGCTGGTAGCTGATCAGGGTGAGTACTGTGTGGTAAAACTGCTCAGGATTCCAGCTGATGGAGCAGGAATCCAAAATATTCCACCAGGACAGGCTCAATCAGGAATACACAGACAATTCTGCTGTTGCCATTCAGCCCTGGCTTTGTGGGTAGGTGAAAAGTGATCCAGAGCTTGCTAATCCTCCATGAGCACTGAGTGAAAGTTGTCCTTCGTTAGCATGTCAGATGTGTTTCCTAATGAGATCTTGCAGGACAGGATAAACACTCATTTTGCATGTAAGTAACACAGTCAAGAGATATGAATCTTTTAATTGAGCTGTACAGCTCAAACTCAAAAGCAAATTCCAGAATGTGATGTGCTGCCATCTCAGAGCTGTGACTCCACATTTCCATCCATTGTGTTGAAAACCTGTGGCACTGTGGGACAAAAAACACAGCTCAGAAGGAAGAACAATGCTTGAACAAGGACTTCTGCCCTCTGCTGTCCTTAAGTAAGCCAAACCCCCCCTTCTAGGACGCATTTAAGAGCCCCAGCTGAACAGAGAGCAGTATCTGATGTTATTGTTGTGTTCTGTCTCTCTGAAAGGCCTGAGAGCCCTGGCACTCTTATTTTAGGTCGTGTCACTGAGGAGAAGCTGACATGCAAGTAAGGAGGACCCAGTCTGAGGTGGAGCAGGATGGAAAAAGCAAAAAACCATCACCATTCCCCCTGTAGCAGTCCTGTTTATGGAGCTGGCAGAGGAACAGGCTCTCTAGGAGTACCAGCTAGAGAGAGCAGTGCTGCTGTGGGAATTTCTCTCTTGTTTTGTATTCCCCAAATCCACTTTTGGCACCTCTGGAGTTGAAGGCACAAAGGCAGCTCATTAGGGGCCTTATCCAAACCCTGTGGATGTCGCTGGGAGTTTGTGCCAGCAACGGGGCTTGGTGGAGTTTAGTTATGAGCCTTTATATTATATTCTCTCCATGGATAACTTGTTTCTAGCATATAGCAGTTTGTTTTTTTTTTTTTTTTCTACTCCTTAATGCATGACTTTGTATTCTGTCCCTTTATCTTCTACTTTGGTCCCAGAAGACTTTCAGTTCTTCTTTTGTGATATTCCATGTTTTCTCTGTATTGACATTTTCTCCCAACCAGTGCTGTCAGGGAATTTCATTAGCACATTTCTCATGTCAAAATAATTAATGATTTTTTTCTTAAATGCTGCTAGGACTTATTCCTGTCCCTTTTCTTCAGCATGATCACTTATTATTTCTTCATTAGCCAGTTCTTATAATTATTGGGGAACCAAATTCTTTAGCCTATATAGTTTGACTATACCAGTGTGGTCCAATAAGTACAGGTCTCTCATATGGTGCTTTTTAAAAGCAAATGCATCTATATTTCCACAAAGCAATTGTATTAGGTAAGACAACAATAAAATAATGAGAGAAACTAGTGGACTTGATAGGTAGTGGAGGAGGAGTGCTTGGAGCTGGCATTGGGTGAAGTGTGTCAAAACAGTGAAGGGCTGCTGGTCCCTTGGGAGTCTCTAAGGCTAAAATTATTAAACAAGATCACAAATCAGTCAATTTCCATATGTGTGGAGGTCTGGGATGAAACTGCAGGTGAGTCCAGGTGAGTTTCACCGCCTGCTCCTTCTCTATGGGGTGGCTGCAGGGCTCAGAATTGTGAGTTTCACCTCCCCCTCTCTCATAAAGACTCATCCTTTGTTTCTCCCTGCATCCATAAGCCAAAAAGACAGGATCTCAAGTGAAAACACATTCCATTATTGTAGTTCTGCTCCTTGGAATGCAATGACACATCCCTCAAATATCAGCTTTGTTAACTGTCAACAAATTAGTGTCCTCTCACTCCCAGCATGTGCACTCATGGGTCCTCTTGGCTCCTGCCCTTACAGAGAGCAGGACCACGGCTGCAGTCCAGGGAACACTCCCTCTCCTGACCTTCTGTCCCAAAATCCACCTTCTTGCCAGCTGGACAGTGGGACAGCATCCCATCAGCTAGGAAAGCTTCCTCTCCTTCTCCAGCATCAGGAGAAAATGGCTGGCACTCAATTTATTCACTGCTGCCAGCAGAACTTGAGGCCAAAGCTGTTGGGCCCAGTCCTGAACCAGCCTGGTTGTCCCTCCCATCCAGATTTGTTTCATATCCTCATTAAAGCAAATAAGGGCCTTGAACAAAACCACTTGGATGGTTCTTGCAGCAAAAAGCTTCTCTGGCCGCCTGACCCAGCAGAGAAACTGGTGCTGATGGGGGGAAACCACAGCCTAAAAGGCAGGGCAAGGCAAACAAACCCCAGTTTATCTCTAATCCCATGTTCACCTCTGTTTAATCTCTTATCTCATGTTCATTTTATCTCCAACCTCGTTCACTTAGACAACAGGAGAAGAGAGTTTTCTACACCAGCCCTGGTGAGTTTTCTGCACCATCCTACTGAGTCGTGGTTGGACAAAGGGCTGAGCCTGTTCAGCCTCAGCAGATGAACCACAGGGCCCCCTTTTCCCCCTCTCAGTGGCCCAGAGGCTCCCCTTGGAATCCTGGTGCTGTGCTGGAAAGGGCTGAGGGTGGCTCTGCTCCCTGCAGTGCGGCTCCCAGCCAGAGCTGGGGCTGATCTCAGGCTTTAGATCAGCGTCAGAGACCCCAGGATGCGAGTCTGGCAATTACAAACCAGGCATGCAAATCACATGGTTAGAATTTAGGTAAACACTCAGGGAGTCACCAAGGCACGTCCCCCAGATGCAGTGTCAGAGACACCATTTAAGGGAAATGAGAGGGGAACAGCTTTGTCCCAGCCCAAGCCTCGTCCTGAAGGTGTCCCAGCCCTCAGCTCCAGGCACTGGCAGGGGGAAGCTCAGCCCCGCAGCCAGTGCTTCACTCCATTCTGCCTGCAAAATGATGGTGCAGCTTCACTGCTGCCCCAGGCTGTGCCAGGCAGCTGAAGGAGCTCCTGTGTGTGCCCGAGGTCAATAAATTAACTGAATTCCTATTAGTGAATAAATAATAAATTAACTAAATTCATGTTAACTGTGCGATGGATCTTTCTGCTTGCTCTGGAAGATAGCAAGCAGCTGAACCAGACTTAAAAAAAACTCAAAAAACCCCCAAAACCCCAAACAACAACAACAACTCCCCCCAAACAAACAAAAAACACAACAACAACAACAAAAAACAACCCAAAAAAACCAACTAACCAAAACAAACCCAAAAAACCTAAGCAAAACAAAAAAAAAACCACACAAACCGCCCCCCCCCCCAAAAAAAAACCAACCCCACCAAAAAACCCCTCTAAATTTTCTTGCTTAGAGATCTAAATTTTAGAAGCAGATGTACCATATCTGAATTTCTGGGGGGGCCTCCAAGCATTCAGACTGACCATAACAGTTCAACAAAGCAAATGAAGGGGAATTGGCTTTGTTAGTCAGCTCTGCTTTTTCACCCTCACTCTGATTATCCATCCTGCCTTTTCTCCTCTTTTTGAAAGACAAATGGCAAACTTAGGGTGAATTAAGGCATGGAGGAAAAGGTTTTGGGTAGAGTTTTTTTTTTTAATTTTAATTTTTTAAATTTTAATGCCAGTCTTGCTTTTAAAGTATAGAAAATGCTTCATGGTCTCCTGTGAAGTCAGTTTACACTAAAGTCAAAGCCTTGCAAATATTCAATTAGGAGACCAGTCAAGTATGTGGGATTAAGTTGTTTATATAAATGTTTGCAGAACCAGAGTGTGAGTTCACAGGCAGGCATGGGAGCTTTGCTTTCCCAGCTGATCCATAAAAAAGGGTCAAACACAGTATCCTGATAAATGTAGCACACTCACACAAAAGGCCAGCCAGCCCCAATCCAGTCCTGACTGGAGCTTCCAGTACCAATTCCCAGTTGTTTATCAAAGTTAAGTTGGAGGCTGATGAGTTTGCAGGATGTGTAATTTAAAAACAATTTCAGAGCCTTCCCTGGGCAGCACTGCACATCTCCACACTGCCATGTGCAGTTGGGAGCTAAAAGCAGATTCTGCTTTAAGTAAACAAAGAGCTCCCACTGATTACCCAGAGGCAGCTCTGGTGTGAGCAGGAGTGGAAGAGGCCCCATGGAATGAGGGCTGAAGATCCAGGGTAGCATCATTCCCTGGAATTTTCTGCATTTCCTCCTCTTTGTTTCTGCTTCTGGCACCAAATTCCCGAGAGAAGCTGGAGAAAAGTCCTGGTGTTCAAACCCATGGCTAAAATGTGGAGGTGAAAAAAATACTTATTATGAGGCTCTCAGAACAAAAAAAAACACGGCTAAAATGTGGAAGATAGAGGAGAAAATTAACTCCTCTAATGAAGAGAAGCAAATGCTTTCTCAGCTCCAGACAGAATTTTGGTGAGCCCTGGTGGGACTGGTGGGGTGTACAGTGGAAGAAAAAACTGGGCAGAAGAGTAAAAGGTGAAAAGAGGAGAATTTTCATACAATTATATATCCAAAATTTAATTTGGGAGTGGTGTCATTTTTGCAATAAATTTCTCCAGTCTGTCAGGAAATAGAGAGAAAGCAAGGACTGCAGTGCTCTGAAGGTTCCTGCTTCCCTGATCTGCTTTCTGCGCTGCTCAGCACAGGGACACAAGAAGCCACCAGCAGTCAGGAATTTACCCAACCCCAGTGGGCCAGAAGGAGGAGTGACTGCATTATCACTGATTTTTTCTCCTCTACTTAACTGGCATGAAGTCAGGAAGCCCTCTACACCCCTGTATTTTTTTAAGGTAGCTTCTTTAGACAGGTTATGCTGTTGAGAGTGTGCAACTGCTGTCTTTTGGGATGAAAGGTGCAGTGTCAGTGCAATATGTTGCTTTTTTCCTTGACTTTAAGCACCAATATCTGTCCTGGAGTTATTAATAGACTGAATTGCCCAAACAGGGATTCTTCACCACTCCTGCTGCAGAACACAGACTGTGTTCCTGTTGCTACAGCATATACTGCTAAGTTACAGCTAGTACAGTCTGTTTTTCACTAAGTGCATCAGTGAACAGTTTAAACAAAGTTTAAAAAAGAAAAAAAAAGTACTGGCAACAAAGAGATGACTTATCATTTGCAACTTTAAAAAGGAGCCTGCAGCTATACGAATCTGGAAATAATATAAACTTAACCCACAGGACTGTTGCATTGGTTTTAGAAGAGCTTACTTTAAAGCTGGTATGTGGGCTCACTAAGAGACTGAGTGGTTGGCAAGGATGCTAACAATTTATGGAATGTGTCTTTGGAAAGGATTAAAGCAAAAAACATGTTGCTTCTTACCAGCTCTGAGCTGGGAATATAGCTCTAAGGGGCGAGTGTTAAATTTTAAGCATCCAGTATGTAAAGCTTTTAGAGAATAAACTTTTTTCTTTCCTTGCCCTGCTGCTTGGGATCAAATTGAGTCCAGACAGGATAGACTAAAAATCATTCCCATCTGACGTCCAGGAAAAGGTCAGGAGTTGCAGCAGAGCTGGCAGCGCTGGAGCAGTTCCCAGCTTGCGTAAGGGCTGTTTGTGAGCTGCCCAAGAGAACAGTCAGCATTTTAGCTCAGTGTTCCAAGCCTCACAGAGCTCTGCCTGTTCATTTTGTCCCTCTAAGCGGTTTTTTGTACCCAAGTAAAAGCACAATTGAAACTGAAGCCTGAGAGTCAAGTCAAAATGCAAAATCTCTATGACTTGGTTGGGAAATTTTCTGCTTTCATTTGCCCTGTTATGACGCTTTGCCTTAGGTACTCATGGTCCAGCCCCTCACTGTGTTTTCTTCCTGTGGCACTCCCTGTCCCAGGCTGTGCTTGAAAAGCCAGTGAGGAATGTCTCTGAGTGGCACCATTTTCCTCTGACAGAGATTCCCTGCTCCTGATGAGCCCACTCCATATTTTCCCCATGTTTGTGGGTGGGTGTGGTGCTGCATCTGCAAAAAACACTGAGAGAGGACTTGCTGCCAAACCCAGTTTTGTCCCCAGCGTGGAGGGGAAGAGAAGATGGTGCTGTTGCCAGCCCTGACATCTACCAGCAAGAGCAAAGATCTCCTCTAAACAATCTGTCTGTCCTCCTTAGCAGCTGCTGCCTCTGGCAATGAGGTGGCCACGGTTATTGGGCATCTCAGAGTCCAAAATGTTTGCAAGGTTACAGCCACTCCCACAAGGCGAGGAAATAGGACACAGGGGCCTAAAAGGTGTTGGAAATAACTTCCAAGGGGGGGGAACAGTGTCTCTTTTGCTGCAAGAATGTCTGTCACCCCCTCCATCTGCTCTTTCTCCATGTGCTCACGGGGCTGTCAGGGACAGCTCTGGTGTGGTGGAGTTTGAGGGTCCCCAGGATGAGGGAAGAGATGAGAATCTTGACTCCATGTTTCAGAAGGCTGATTTATTATTTTATGATATATATTATATTATAAGAAAATGATATATTAAACTACACTAAAGAGAGAGAAAGGAGACATCAGAAGGCCAGCATAGAAAGGAATGGAATGAATGATAAAATCTTGTCACTGCTGAGTCCTGACACAGCTGGACCTGTGATTGGTCATTGATTAAAAACAACCACATGAGAACAATCAAAGATGTAGCTGCCACATTCCACAGCAGCAGATAATTATTGTTCACATTTCATTTCTGAGGTCTCTCAGCTTCTCAGGAGAAAAATCCTAGCGAAAGGATTTTTCAGAAAATATGTCTGTGACAGCCCTGGTTGATGGGGCAGTGCAGGGTGGTGCCAGGGTGGTGCCAGGGTGTGTGGCATCTGTGTTATCTGCTGCTTGTCACCACCCTGGGAGTGAAACCATGTGTGAGTCTGACCCTCGGGTGCAGAGCTGGGGGCTCTGCGTGTGGGAGATCACATCAGTGGGTCACAGTCATTTTGGAGAGCTTCCACTGACTGTGGGAACTTCTTAACAGGATCCTTCCCCTAAGAGATTTTGTGGTTTTCTTTCTCTCCAACCATTCATGAAACCCAGAATCCAGTCCTGTACCATGAGGATGTGAGACAGGGTAGGCTCAGTTTAGGAGTGATCCATATTAAAGCCTTCCTCTAGAATTTGCGCTGGAATGTCTTTGTAGTCTCACTTTGAAATCTTTGATGTCTTACTACAGAAACTGGCTGTGACAGGGTTTGTGTATGACTCAATTTTATCTGTTTAGTAAACAATCTGACATGCTTTATTTGACAATGAACGTGTTCATCAGTGCCATAAAAGCATGATATCACATACTTATTATGAGGTTCTCAGAATGAAAAACATGGCTAAAATGGGGAAGTGAGCACCTCTTTCTTCTTTAAAGCGAAAATCCTAAAATTCTCCTGTTGAGAATAAGCGAATTTCCTTCCAAATGAATTGCATTCTATTGAATGCTCACCTTTTTTCCCCCCATATTGCTTATGCTGATGAAATACCAGAAGAGGTAACCCCAGCTGTTCATTGTGAGGCCCTAATTGGCTCTGATGGCCCTGATCAGCTCCACCTGAGCCCTGCCTCCACTCCTCTGGGCACAGGAGCCCTATTTAAGCTCAGGCCCAGGAAGGGGCTGTTTCTTGCCAGCCTTGCGCTTGGTTTTTCCTCCTGAGCTGCTGTTGGCTGTGTGGTTTTGGTGGCTGTTTTCTGCATGGGGTTCTCCAGGATGTGTGGTACATTTCCAGCTCTCTGCCTCTGCTGCTCTTGAGAGGATCCCTGGATGGACCTTGGGCTTGCTGGGCCTGGGCAGCATCCCTAGAGGCTGCCTGATCTGTGTCCTGCCTCCACTGCTTTGTCTTCAGCATTCGGGAAATTTTGTGCTCAAGTGCTTCACAAAGGTAAGCGGAAAATGAATAGCTTGGAATTAACCTGATGAGGAAAATGAATAGCTTGGGATTAACCTGGTGATGATAGAGTCAGCAAAGCCTGATTGTATTTTTGTCCCCCTCCCCTATAATTCAATGTTTTGAAGCTGTTTCCCATTTCCTTCTCCCCCACAGAATATCTGCACCCCTGCCTTTGTGTGTCCCTCAGTTACTGGCTGAGTGCAAGGCAATAATATGTCTGGTTTTCAATTGCATGTGTGCTCTCAGCTCCCTGAAAAAGGTCCAGCAGCACCAGATAACCTGTGCTGCAGTCTTGCTCTTGGGATGGGTGCAGGTAACTTGCAGAAATCATTATAGCTGCAGTTGCAAGGGTGTTAGGAGAAAAAAAGAGGAAGGTTTGGATGAAGCTCTTTCAAGAAGAGTTGCACCAGAAGGGCCTTAAGAGCTCAGAGAGATGAGGAGCTGCAATCTCCTCTTTGTGGCCCTGGACAGACCCTTTGGGGAAGGGCAGTGCAGGAAGGCTGAGCTGGTTCATGTGGAGTTCTGGGTTCAAGGACCAAGCTGCTCCTCCACTTTTTCTTCTCCTGTGGCTTTACTGCTCTTATGACCCCTAGTAAACTTTCTGGAAAAGAACCTGAAGCTAATTAAGAGGGTCATTTTTGTGGCATTGGCTAAATGGGAAATGGAATTTCTCCCCATTTACATAAAGAGAGATCTGGCAGCAGTTGGAGCCCACTGCTGGAAAATCAAGGGGAAGAGATCTGAAATGGGTTTCAGAAGAAACAGATTTGTTTAAAATGAGGGTTTACAGATCTGTGTGCCTTGATAAGAAATATGTGCCTTCACATATTCTCTTCTGGTCCTTGGTGAGGTAGTTCTTCAGGCATCTGACCCTGTGGGGAATTTTCAAAGCTGTGTAAAGACACTTAGTATTTAATGCCCCAATATTCTGCCTCTTCTATTCTACACAACTAATAATGTGAACCTAAATTGATTGGATGCCATCATTGCCTCAGGAAGGGGATTCTTAGGTTGCCTTTTGTATTATGATGTAACCATAGGCCTTCTGGTTTATTTTGGCAATGGTTTGGACTTGAAACAAGCCTGGTTAATTTGAAATTAAAACAATTGGGTCCTTTATGCTGTTTATAATTGGTTTTGCAGTAGTTGCTTACTTATAAAGGTGATTTCATTGTCCATTGGGGGTGGTTCATAACTGCATGGGTTGACATGATTAGATTTGATCATTGATGGATTTCTGGGTTCCAAATCCAGGTCTGTGCTTAATTCTCTTGTCCAGACTGAGATATGGAAAGGTGTGACAGTGGGTTTATTCAATATTGACAACACTGAACATTCCAGTATAATGAGTCAGACTCCTCCCAAATTCTGTACTTGGTTTAAATTAACGAGAGAGAAAAATATTGAGTTATCCATTTTTTCACCTCTGCAATAGTATGACTATCATTTCCAATGAAACCTGTATTTCTCCCATGAGCTTTTGTCTCCAGGTGCTCTAAAATATTGCCAATCATTGAAAACTTGAAGTAAAATATTATTAGTCCTTATGTTTTTCAGCTAGAACAATGGACCTGTTAAAATATTTATAGTTAACATCAGGGCAGCCTGTGGGAATTGGGTTTGAGAGTTTCATTCAGACTTCATTTCATGCATACATTTATGTTCTTACTGAGTAAGCAGTGGCTGCTGCAGAGCTGGGACATGGGTTAGGTCTGATACCTCTGCATTTTATTGTCTTAATTCTGAACTGTGGCTTTGGACAGCAAAGAATATTTCAATTTTTTTTTTGTTTAGCGTAGTGTACATCTGATGGTCTGGTAAATGTTTCTCTGCTGGTTTCTCCAGGCAGCGTTTATGCCACGGTACTTTCTGCACTCTTGCTGCCCCTGTCCTGAAAGCATTACCAGTTCCCCATTTTTTAGTGCTGTGGTGCTGATCAGGAGATGCTGATTTCACTTAAAGAGAAAACCTAGATGCCTCAGATGGCCAGGATGCTTGCCCAGATCAGGCAGTAAGGTGATTTTGTTTTTAATGGCAGTGCAAATTGTGGGATTCCTGACTTGCAAGGTCATTTACACTGGGAACATTTTCCCACCCTGTTGAAATACACAGAAATTGGTGAATTTCAGCTGTTTGTATCTTAGAGGATGACTTTTTTTCTAAGCACACACTGGATCTCCACCCAAGAATTAGCAAAAATTAGGCAGGAGCTAATCAGGTAAGTAATTCTACCTGAACCAACTGTAGCTTCTGTGAAACCATGCTAAAAAACCCCAGTGTTCCTGTTTCTCCTTCTCTACAGGAGAATGTGTCCTCACAGGAATAGGACACTGCTGTTTTCAGTGAGTGTGCTCAGATGCTGGTATTTTTTTTTTTACATGTGAGTTTTATTTCAGAGGACTTTGCTCATTCTTCAGGCTCTTTCTTTTCAGACCAGACAAACCCATGTAATCAATCTCAGATTCAGTGTTCTGCTTACCTGCTGCTGCCCAAACCCATAGACTCTGTTTGCCCTCAAGCTTTTTTGTCTTTTGGCAGCTGCTCTCATTCCAATTACAAAATATCCTTGGAAATTCAATACCTCATTTTTCTATTATTTAAATTATGGCTCACATTGTAGCTCCATGAATTCAATTAAAGCATTTCCTTACACACGTGGTGTCCATGTGGATAGGGAATAAGAACTTTTAATCCTTTTAATCTTGAAACTGGGCATGTGTAGTAGTTACAGCACAAGAGATCATTCCTCCTTATTGCATCCTTCAGGTAAGATGAATGTTCCTGTTGCCTGGAGGAAGACATTATCTGTATGAGCTGGCTTTAAATCCTTAGGTAGCAGAGGGAATAACCTGTTTTAAATGACCATGGTGTAAGAGGTCACCTAGGATCTTTGTGGGGTATTGGTGGGGTGGACCAGGACTTGCAGATCTGGGGGCTCCCCAGAGGAGTTTTGGCTGTTGCTGCCACCAGAGTTATTGGCTGCTGGAGGGGGGTGGTGAGCAAAAAGTCTCACTTCTCATCAGAGTGAAGGTTTGCAGATCTGAGTGTTAATTTTGTGGTTTGCAGACCTGAGTATTAATTTTGTGAGAGTTTGTCTTCAGAATACCCAAAGCTGGCTTGTAAGCTTTCTTTTTGAAGAAGTTATTATTTTTGCTAAATTCCATTTCTGATGCACTGAGGAGGATGCTCAGCTGGCATCAATCCCTCTCCTTCTCCACCATCCTGCAAGCCTGTTGGGTTAAGTTTGATTAAACTTCTGACCTTTGGCAGCTTCATTATCCCCATTTTTTTTTTAAAGTCACGATTCCAAGAGAAAATCAGCATTTGTATGTAGGACAAATGCAGGCAACATATGCAGCATGGGCCTGATAGGAGTTTGGTTTGTCCCAGCAGCTGAATGGTCACCTGTGGTCCCTCAGCCCGTGCTGCTCCACTGGAATCTGTGCCTTGGCTGCTTGGTGGACCCTTATCAGGAGATGAAGGTGCTGAAATGTTTGTTCCCAGTGTGAGGAGAAATGAATTTGCAAGGAGTGAAGAGGCTGTCAATATTTTGTGCTGCTGGGAAGTGAAGCTGAAGGATGTGGGCTATAACCCATAAATAGTGGCCTTCAGTAGTGCTTTTGCTTTTGTGATGGTTTTGTTTCCACTGGAGTGGGAGAATTGTCCTTATGGGCCAAGCCAGTGGTCTGCTAGACTGTTAACATCTCTGAATTGGCAGCATCAGAAACATCCAGGGCAAATTGCAGCTGGCAGCTGTTGAAAAACTCCTTTGGGCTGAGCAGCTGCTGCAAACCCATCTTCCCGTCCCATCCTTGGGCACCACTTTGTTTATTGCTTGTTCCTTCAGGAACAGCAGGCACTGGTGTCAGGGCTGTGTGAGCACTGAAGTTGATATTGTGACTCTACAGTGGGGTCTCTCTGCTCTCTTGTCAAGCCTGGGCTGATGAACTCTTTTTTTCTTTGCTCACTATTCCATGTGCTTTCCTAGAAAAACGACAAAGTAAATGCAAACCCAGCTACTGCATATTTAAGATGACACAAGTAAACACATGCAACAAATTCATTGGTAGTTGTATTTGGTGTACAGTCAAGTCTAGTAAGGGCAGGAAACTTGAAAATTGTGAAATATGAGATTTCACCAATTTCCAAACCATGTACTTTACTGGCTTTTGATGCTTTTGCAAAGAGGTTTTCTCAATCCCTATCTGAATGTCAGTGATTTTATTTCACCATGGTCATGTTGCTAGATGGAGTTGACCTAACAATTTAGCATTCTAGTGAGATGATTAATTCCAAATGTAACCAACTGCTTGTGTTAAAAACCCCTTTAACTTACCAGTTTCTTCCCTTGGTCATAGCTCCAAGTGTGGGTATGGACACTGCTTGCCTCTTCTGCTTTAAAAACAGGCAGTTAGTTTGCACAGCTTGGGGAGTAGTTCAGCAGCTTGTTTTTGGGCAGGTGTTGCTAAATGAGAGAAAATATTTTCTTATTTCAAGTTCTCAGCAATTGTGGCAATTCTGATATGCTGCTGGTCACACTCTTGGGTGCAGGGCAGTAAGAGGCATTTTCAGGATGCAAATTGTGTCAAGTATGTTCTTAAACAAGGGAAGTGCTGTGCAGTAAATAAGGTTGTAACACCTTCAAGGCAGGGTAGTCTGACTCCCCGGTACCATCTGCACTTGACAGCTTGTGATAACACTGAGTTAAACCACTGCTGTGGCTCTACAGACCAAGGAAAAGTAATTTTTAATGATGAACTAATTATGTACACAACTACAGGACCTCTGAACCTTAGAAATGAGTCAATTATAGCATTCTTCTTTGCTGAAATAGCCTAACAAGGAAGCTAATTTAAGCTAAATGTAATCCATGGTTAGCTTATAGCTGATTGCTTGTTTTCCCAATGCATCAATTTTTGTAGCTCTTCCTTCCAAAATGATTTTAAAACACGTCTCAATATAGTAACTGTGTTTTCAGCTACCAAGGTCCTGTCATCTCTGAATGAAGTGTGGTGCCAGTGTGGCTTTGCCATGTTTTAATTTCTCCTTTGCCTTTCCATGATATCAGTGGGAACAAATGTATTACCAGCTGCACTGGGTACAAACAGATTCTGCTTGCATCTGGCAAGAATTTGGGGGAAATCTACTTGGAAGAACTTCTTCTGCTTTAATAGCAAGGAACTTCCAAAACAGGGGTTTCCTGAACCCTTTGGATGTGAAAAACCATCACAAATGAGTGATTTTCAGTCAGCCTGCCTTTCTTTGGAGGAGATCCTAAGCAGTGAGAGCATGTGCAGTGTGCTCTATTTATAACTCAGCAGACACAGCTGGTACCAGTGTCCTTGGCCACTTTTATTGTGTTTGCAGGGCAGTTACTAAGATTCTCTGTTTTGGAAGGGCAAGAGAAGCTGTGCAATCTCCTCCCAAGTTCCTGAACTTCAGCAGCTAAATGCTGAGAGGATGTTTTGCTTGTCTGCAAGTTTGGGATAAGCACAGGGCAGGGTTTAGTGTTTCTCTGCTGAGCTGACTGTGCTGCTGATGGATCAGTAGGATTAATTACCTGGGTTCCAGTCTGCAGATGAATGAGCTCTGTCACCTCCCTGCTGAGGGGTGAGGCCATTTCTCAGCTTGCTGCAGCACTTGTGGCACGCTCCACCTGCGGAGCAATTAGCTGTGCTGTTAATTGCTGCTGGGGATTAGCAGAGGGCACCACGCTCCTGTTGTGCCCTCTGCCAGTGCTGTGCTTGGGCTCTCATGGACCACCTGGCTTGGAGAAAAAAATATCACTCCTGCTCAGCAGGCTCATTGCAAGGGAGAGCAGATCCCAGGAAGAGTTTCCTTCCACTCCCCTTACATGGAAGGAATGGCTTGGGAAGCTTGGGATGGCTTCTTGATTCTCAAGGAATGCATGGCAACCAGCCAGAGGAAAACCCAAATCTTTAAGTTGCTTGTTAGTATATGGAATGCCAAAATTGGCATTTTTTCCCCCTTTGTCTATTCAGGGTAAACTCCATAACTGCCTTTCCCAGTCTCATAGGTGTATGGCAAGAGAGGATGAAGTTTGCCTAAAAATTAATTTTAATTTTTTAAATGCCTCACAAGTGGGACCACTTGTTCTGTGCACTTTGAGATTGTCAGTGACAAAGAAGGTTAGGAAAGATGCATGAATGAAACTTCAATGTAAATGCAAATCACAGAAAGGGAGACCATGTATGGTTTACATCACTGTGTTTTAAAATCAGTCCAGTATCTCATATTTCTGATTTTAGTCACAATGAAAGGCTTTTTTAAACCCCCAATTAAATCACTCAGTAGAGGGATTACCTCATGCTACTTTTACCATGCCTAAATACCCAGATTGAGGCAAAGACGCAATAGACACAACAACAACAACAACAAAAAAAATGGTAATAACTTCTCCCTACCATTTTTGTGGTTTGTGTTTTTGTCACAGTTAGTTCCTCGTAATTGTGTTGGAGAATTGGAAATCAGAAAACTGCTCACAGTAGTCCAGAAGAGAATGTAGGCATGTGAATCAATGCTGGCAAACGTTTTGTTGAGTTTAAGGGCAAGTATCTGAGTTACCTCCTTTGATTTCACGGAGCCTTGCATGTGCTCTGGGCAGGTGCAAGTTGGCACACAAGACAAGGAGCCACAGAAACAGAGAGCCCTTGGCGAGGACTGGATTAGTCTTGGGCACATCCTCTGAAGGCATTTGTGGTCACACCCCGGTTGCTGTGACAGTCTGTAGCCCTTGCAGTGCTGTACAGCAGGGCTGCCCCTAAATCAAGCAAGGGGGCAATTCCTCCATGTGAAAACTTCCTTCTTCTCTTTGGTTATCCCTTTGAAGCTGTTTGCTCTTGGCACAGAAGAATCCTCAGGTTTTATTTTGATGAGTGCTGGAGTCTTTTAAATGGCAATTCTTTTCATCAATGGCTTTAACTGTACAAATAAGCTGCTTCACTGAGCTTAGGCACCAAACATTTAATTTGGAATCCAAATGATGCTTTTTTTTGGTTTGTTTTGTGGATCTGCAGCAATAAAGATTTTGCAGCACATCTTTATGAAAACTATCTTTTCTTATGATCCCATATGTTTCTTTCCTCCCTGAGTCCCTGGTTGGTTCCAGCAGGTAGTGTGGGCATTGCCCATAGTTGTCTGTTTTGAAAATCAGACTATTTGTGATGCCCTACCTTTTTGTAGCTATGAGATTTAATTTTTTTTATGTTCTATACCCATCACCTTTGAATAACAATTCCTGCTGCTCCAGATCATTTGTTCCCAGCTTTGTAATGACTAGCTTTTATGAAAAGTAATTCAAACAACTTGAAGAAAAACAGTATATACAGAAATCAAAGTCTGGACTGATCCCCATGTTCTGGATTTCAGCATAATTAGAAAGAACTTAATCTGTGGTTGATATTTATTTTGGGTGTCATTCTAGCTTAGGAACCATAAGCCATTACTTTGTAGCAATTTGAACATTTTGGACAGCAGAGCTCTCTGACATTTCTAGTCTCAAGTTCTTTGCCACTCTTAGAGTCCAAACGAGTTTATTAGAGACAATGCTCCCAGTTTAGTATTTATTTCCATAAACTTGTTCAGAGCTGTGGCTACCTGAGGCATGGCTTAAATGGGTGGACTGTTCAGTGAGTGGGGAATTGCCTGGATGGTCACACTCAGGGCTGTGGTCCATGGTTTGGTGAGCAAGTAGAGAGCAGAGATGAGTGATGTTCCACAGGGTTCAGGGTTTACAACTGAATGGGGCCTGCAAGAAAGCTGGAGAGGAACTTTTTTCCAGGACATGCAGCGCTAGGACAAGGGGGAATGGTCTTAAACTGAAAGAGGGAAGGTTTAGATTGGATATCAAGAAGAAATTCTTCAGTTGAGATGTGGAAATACATTGCCCAGAGAAGCTTTTTGTGCCCCATTCTGGAAGTGCTCAAGGCCAGGCTGGACGGGGCATTGAGCAGCCTGGTCTGGTGGAAGGCATCCCTGTCCATGGCAGGGGGTGGAATGAAAGGATTTTTAAGGCTCTTTTCAACCGAAACCAGTCTGTGATTCCATGTATGTGGGTATTTTTTGTTAGCATTGCCTGGTAACTCTGAGCATTATTCATCTGTTAAGACATCTTTAAGGTTGCTGATCCTGTGGAATTTGCTTGATGTTCTGTGACTGCTGTATGCTTAGGAGACCAAACAGAGTTGGAGGTATCTGGTACTTGAGATAGTATGAACCAAATGTTCCCCCCTTATCCTGAAGCTGCCGCATTGCACAAGCTGCCAGGTCCCAAAGGGAGAGTTTGGCCTGTGCTTTGTGTGTGTGTGTGTGTGCTGAGCCACAGGAACTGAGCAAACTGGGGGGACCCAAGGAACTCTGCTGGATGTCACCCTGGTGTCTTTAGGAGGGGTTATACAATATCCTGAGTTCAAAGGGACCCACAGACATTGCAGAAGTTCAACTGGTCCTGTACAGGACAAGCCCAAGGATGTCACTGTGTACCCAAGTGCTTTTTGCACTGCCAGCCTTGATGCCAGGACCATTCTCTTGGTGACCCTTTTCTAGTGCCTGACTGCACCTTGGGGGAAGAACCTTTCCCCAGTATCCAACCTAAACCTGCTCTGCCATAGCTTTGTGGGGTTTCCTTGAGTCCTGCCTCTGCCTGATGAGATCAGGGCCTGCCCATCCTGAGCAATTTGTAACTGCAGTGAGGTCTCCCCTCAATTTCCTCCTCCTCTCTGGGCTGAACAGACCAAGTGACCTCAGCTGTTCCTTGCATGGCTTCCCATCCAGACACTTCACCACCTTTGTTGCCCTCCTTTGGACACTCTCTAATGGCCCAATGTCTTTCTTACTTTGTGGCACCCCAAACTGCACACAATATTCAAGGTGAGGCTGCCCCAGCCCTGGGCAGAGTGGGACAATCCCTCCCCTGCCTGGCTGATGCTGGCCCTCCTGGCTGCCAGGGCACTGCTCACTCATGTCCAGCTTGTCATGAAAGAGCACCAGACCTGAAATGGAGCCCTGCAGATCCCCACTGGGGACTGCTTGCTGGGATGTGATGGTGGAGATTCCCAGGGAGACTGGAATGGCTGGGCTCTCATGGTCTTGCTCATGATATCATTTCGCATTCACATTCCACTCCAAGAAATCATTTCACATTTTTGGAAAGGAGTTTTGTCTCTAAATATTGATGATTTCTGAATACTTGCCATTAGAATGAGTTTTTTTAAGCTTTCAAGGGGAAGATATTAAGTTTATTGCTAACCAAGCATCCCTACCTTGGGTGGCAGGTAAAACTGGTTCAGCTGGCCCAAGCTTAATGAAAGATGGAATAATACTTGCAAATATTTCCTGAAATCAGTATTGAAAGTGGTGTTTTGAGGTGTGGACCCCAAGTTCAGTACTCCTCACCTTTCAGATTCAGGTCTCACAGGTGCATACAACTTTTTCTAAGTTAGTGGTGGTTATGTTTATATTTTGTTGGATCCTTTCCAGAATGAGTAGATTACTGGAGATGTATGTGATCACACTAAAGTACCAGAGTTGCATAAAATGCTTCTTGCATATCTTATGTAACCCATTCTGCATTGCAATTAATGCTATTAATTTTTTTTTTTTGGTAAATTTGGCACCTCAGAAATGAAGGTGATTTATTTGTGGACAGAGGAAAGCATGAAATCTCGTATCAGAAAGCCTGGCTCTTTCAGTAGTGGTGAGAAATGGCAAGAAATAAACATGGCCACTTTCTCATTAATGCAATTGCCATAGCCCATCAAGCATGTGCTGATAAATTTGAGAGGCTTGTACTATTCATTAGGCATATATATTCATTAGTACAGCCATCATAAAATAATGAGGGGAGTGTCCAGCTTGGAGAAAAATTCAGAGTACAGGAGCTCACATTATACAGAGCTATGATGATAAATGTCTCCTGTGGCACAATTTTAACTCTTACCATCTGTTATTCCCTGTTGCCATAGCAATTTAAAATAAATATTAAAAATAGTCTGAAACCAGGAAAAGCACAGCAGGGAATGTCTGTCCTGAAAGAAAACAAACCCTGAATGTTAGCAGGGAAAAGGACCGATGAGAACTTCAGGAGATTTAGCTGGGAGAATTTTCAACATGCAGGGGTGGGTGAGAGAAGGATCCCAAACCAGTGTTTATAAGCAGCTGCAGCTGGGCTACCAAAACACCCTCAGATGCTCAGTGCTGTACTTGCCATCTGTTTTCGGCTTTGAGCTTGGAAAGTAATTTTCCTTTAACTGTTAGAAGATTTGTGTATATGTGCATAAATATGATTTTACATTTTTGAGAGGTTTTTAATAATTTTTACTTTATTTTTTTTTGTAGCTGAGCTAGAGGGCCACGAGGAGCTGTTCTGATGCAGTCTGTGTAAGCTGTGAGCATTACACTGGTGTTGATCAAATGATGCCATTCCAATATTATTAGAACTGAGTGTTTAGGCCAAAGGCAAGGCTTAAAAGGAGAGCTTCACTTTCATGCCAGGCCAGCACAGGAGCTGTTTCCAGAGGCTTCTTTCTGGAAAATACAAGAGCAGGAAAAGCTGAGCTGGGAAAGAATGGCTGAAAGAGTGCATTTAGTGTCAGGGCCGTGAAGAGTTGTTTAAATGATTGCAAGTGTTGTGAAATAACAGCAGTTCAAGAACCTAGGAACTTTACTCTTTTTGGGAGGAGTAAATTGTTTGGGGATGCCCTATCTAAAGCAATCCTTGGTTGAGAGGTGCTTTGCATGGGAAGAGCAGCCCTGCCTGGGGGAATTGCTAACTGTTCTGGGTGGGTCCTTTAGTCTAATTATAATGGGGATTTGTTTAGCTTCCTCGGTGAGTGCTCCTGTATGTTTTTTAGCTTTCTCTTTCATTTGTTTGGCAGTCGCTTCAAGAGTGATTTATGAGAAGAGAAGAGAAAACAAACTGAGATTTGATGTTAGGCAGTAGCCCAACAGGGAACTCGGCAGGAATCAGTGCTGCATAGCATCCTGTGCAGTGCTGTGAGCAGTGTGTGCACCACGGTGCACTCCAGGCACAAGACCTCATCTGAGCTCACAAACCAGGACAGGCTGGATATACAGAACAGCCTGGGCATGAGCAAATTAAGGGACCCTTTGCACAGGGACCCTGTGCATGGGACCTGAGGAATACAAATCAGAGTTTTTGTTTGGTCCTGGTGACCTGATAGGCAGCTTTTTATCTGCAGCCTTGTGGTTTGCTCTGTGACAATAGCAAAGGCAAATTCTAAAAGGCAGCCAAATGTAGAGGCTTTGATTTGCAGGGAAGCTCTGACCCACCAGAACTGTGACTTGCAGTGATAAACGTCACTTGAGCTCCAGTTACAGCCACTGTATGTCTGAGTTTTCCTAGAAATGCCTTTTCCTCCCCTCTTCTGCTCCCTGCCACCTCAGAAACCTCGGTGTAATCTGAGAGTTTTCTATATTTGGCCAGAGCAGCAGATGAGGGCTGCCCTCAGCCTGCTCTGTGTCTGGGAGCTGTGGACGCTTCCATGGCACAGCACCAGGATGCTCAGCTTCTGTGCGCTGAGCCAGGAGCTCTGGAGCTGTGTTCAAAACAGCTGCTGGAGGTGTTTATAGGCCTGATGCACCTCAAAAGCCTTAGGTTCGCCCCCAAACCAACTTCAGGGAGGTCCAAGGTTTCTCACAAGGCTTCCTATTCCTCCTGATCAGTTAATAATGCCAGAAATGAGGCATCTCATGTGGGGATATGATCTGGTAAAATCTTTCCTGGTCTTGTTGTGTTTTGGGAGAGACCTGGAGCCCTTTGCCCTTACTGACACAGCTTTTCCCAGGCTTGCTATCCTAGTTTGAGCTGGGGTGTGGAGAGGCCCAGAAGGTTTTCTCTGAGACCCGTTTTAAGTGGTGATAAGGGAGCCAATACTGTTGGGATATGACATAAGATGGTGTCAGTCTTTGTTGGCACTCCTCTTTGGCCATGGTGGACGTGCCCATGACAAACTAAAAATTCCCCAAATCCCATCTGAATCTCCTTCAGCTGATCAAATAGTTAATGGAAAGCTCCACTCACTTCATCTGTGCTTCAAACATTAATTCTGCAAAACATTTCTGTGGAGCCTTTGGAACAATACTGTGCAGTCTTCTGAACTTTACTCTTAATTTTTTTTTTCTTGGATTCCATTCCTGTCTGCTTATTTTTGTGGGGAATCCATGCTCATGCTGAAGTGCTTTCTGGCATGCTGCAGGAAGGGAAAGGGTTTCCCAGGAATTCTGGGAGCAATCCAATGACTTGGAAGTCCCTGCTGGAAACACTGCTTGCAAGATGCATAGAAAATAATAAAGCTTTCCTGCTTTCTGCTCAAAATAGGCTATTATCTAATAGCATATCTAGTTAGATATGGTGGAGGGGTGTGTGCTCTGACTCTGTGTGTGTGTGTGTTACTTAACACAGACCTTGTGCTTGGCGGTCTCACTACTGAAGATAAAATGTTTCCTGCTTTGAGGAATTTACAGCCTGGATGGACACTCCAGGAAGACTGAGAATCCAACAGCAGCTCAAGATGGAATAGTTCATTTTAGGAGGTTTATCTCTATTTCATGATGGTGATGACATAATTTTTACTTGGAGGAGTAGGATTTATGCTGATGGACTTTCAGCTTTTATGCCAATCTCCTTATGTATTGCATTAGACAGTCCCTGCTGCAAAGGTTTGAAATCTCAGCTAGATTAAGATATCTGATCTCTGCTTCCCAAAAATTCCACTGTGTTGTCAAGTGAAAGCAGAAAGCTGATGGAAGACATAAAGTGTGCAGAAGGCCTGCCATATTTCACTGGGATTTGCTCTGACATCTGTGTGTAGCTCGTTGATTTTTTTTCCTTTGACCCGAGTAGTGGTGTGGGTTCAGCAGTGTGCATTCTTTAATGCATCCAGAGATTTCAAATTATTGTTTTATGGGCCAAGTGATAGCCATGCAATTAAGGATTTCCCTCTGCTTTGGAACGGTGGCAAACGTGTAGCATGAAATCAGCTTATTACAGCTGTGGGAGGAGAGCTAAGGTTGAACTTCCCTGTTTACAGTTTTGCTGTAGAATTTCACTTTTAAAGGAATTCTGCAGATATTTACAAAACTCCCATATAGCTGCTTCCTGAAGTTGTGCCTTGCCTTTAATCAGAACTGAATGCTTAGATGGCCCAGAAGTTCCCTAACTCCCTGTGTGCACAGAAACCTTGTTCCAGTTAGCTCTGAACTTGTGCTGTCCCCTTAATGACATAATGATGTCCTCTTGTATCCCCCCTCTTTTACAGCATAGACTGTGTGTGTTTCCAAGCAAACCTGAGCCTTGTTTTCCATGAACTGAAGTTTAGTTTGGACCCAGCTAAAGCCTCTATGCTGCTTTACATTTATAAGGGATATGTGGTTTTGTGTTTATTAGAGAAACTTCAAAGTTTACGGCTGGATTTTTTTTTTTTTTTTGGACTGAATGCTATTTTGCAATTATTAGCCATGTTATGCTGTCTGTTTTCTGAGCTGGAGAGGTATCATCAAATTGTAAATAGCTTCCAAGTTGCAAAAGGCATTTCCTTCCTTATTCCATCCCCTTAGCTTTCTTTTTTGTGCAGGCAGCAATAGTTTCCATGCTCACTGTTCAAGATCCCATGGATCTGGAGAACTCATGGTGACTATCATTTTATTCTGCTGAGTACTTTAAAAGCTGCAATGAGACTGTGTGGTAAAGTTAATAGAGCCTCCTGGTTATTCTCACAGTACTTGTAAAAAATTACTTGGTGTCATGACTTCATATCCAAATGACTGTATAAAATTAGGAATACTCTTAATGCTTGTTCCCTGAGATATATATATATAATTTTAATTTATTGGTGCCATGAAAATGCAATCATTTTATCAGGGAGATAACTTGGAACTTTCCAAATGCTGATGCATAGCAAGCCAAATCTTTTCAGTGTTCAATAATAAAATTCAAGGCATAACACATTGGACACATGGGAAAGTTCCCTTTTGCAGATGATTGATCTGCCAACCTTTCATTCTGCTTCCAGTGCGCTTGTACTTTGAGATGCAGATTTTCCTTTTTTTTTAGGTTACAGGTCTTTCAGAATTTTTTCTTAGTTATATAATTTAGAAACTTAATGTTTTAACCATTAGGTTGAATGAAAATTAAGTTTCATGTTGTCCCTTGCAGAATAGTGTTTAGGGCTTTGTGGAGCAAATGACTGTGCTCAGAAAATGTCATCCACCCAGCTCGTTACCTTGTGGTCTGTAATAATTAGGTTTGTGTATTGGTGGCTTTCCTGTGGCATTGTATTTTTTATTAATCAAGTGAGAGGTGGAAATAAAATGGTAGCATGGTTTTCATCAAGAACAGTCTTTATTCTTGCATATATTCACTGATTACAGAACTTTGTACCATTATTCAGTTTTGTCAGACTGTTTCAGGTAACTTGTTATGGCTAAAAAGATGATGGGCAAGGCATTAACATTTATTTGGATTTATTGAAGTGTGCACCCATAAAAAATGCTCCCTTCCTTGTTTATAATCTTTCCTATAAGGCCTCTCCAGCTCTTCCTTTGTCATAAGCCTTCATCTTTTTTTTTTTTTTCCTCCTGAGAAACTAAAATGGAAAAAACTGCACTGAGTGTTAATTCTGTGCTGAAATGACCATGCTGCAAAAATCCACCTTTGCCTGCAGCTGCCTTTAATAGTCCCACACTGAAGATAACAGTCTGTCCTTAGAGAACAGTCACTGGGATATTCTTGTGTGCCAGCAGGGGAAGAGATGGTTCTGGTACCTGATGTCCAGGAGGTTTGGATGCAACCCTTCAGACACAGATTTTCTGGAGTCTGTAAATGATTTGTTGGGTAATGCTGGAAAAGTGCTTTTTCTTTTGCCATGGCACATACGAACTCCTGTGACAAGAGAGGACTGGTTCTTTCAAATGCCAGGGCACTGCTGGTGAGGTGTGTGGCACAAAAAACAGGTACCAAGTGTGTCTTAGAATGCTAAATGCAGGGCTTTGTGGAGATGTTTAATGTCTGGGGTTGAGCAGTTTGGGTGATAAATTCCAGAAATAGTGAGTGCTTTAACAAACAGAACACCCTACCTGGTATTCTCTGATTTCAAAGTCTAGCGGTGGAATCAAAACAAGTATAATACACAAAATTATGCGTGTTGTTCTGAGGCTAGCTCAGCTAATTAGAGCGTGGTGGTGATAATGAATTCCAAGGTCAAGGATTTGATCCCCCCATGGGCCATTCACTTGAGAGCTGAACTTGATAATCCTTGTGGGTGTCCTCCAGCCTGGAATACTCTGTAATTCCTCATTAGCTAAAGCACAGGAAACACATGCATGATATGAGATCATCAGCAAGTGTAATATATGCTTTGAATAATGTCATGAGAGGCTACTGAAGCTGATGGGAATTTTTTTGCAGATTTGGGGTTCTTCCCAGGATGGCTCTTTGGCCCTGTGCCATTATTGGAGGCCTCCTGGCATGCTTTTGTTATCTTTAGGAGTAATGTCCTGGTGTTCATACCTCATGAAGGATCCATGGCTGCAAGTAAAGGTCTGTACCTGGGCAGGGTGGGCTCCTTCCAGAAGGGAGGATCCCCAGTAGGTGCCTGCTGGGAATGTGGTTGCCAGCATCAGGAGCAGACAGGAAGGGACTGAGTGTCCACCCACGGATCCACCAGGGGTGGCTTTTTGTCACACATGCCACCAAGTCACCCAGAGCAAGCACAGTAAATCAGTATAAGAACAAGAGCCGCATCCCTCCCGAAGTAGAGATACCAGTCACTGTCAATTCTGACTTAGTTTTGCTGGGAACATCAGAAACTGGTGGGGTTTTTGGATGGAAATTCCTGTCCCTTAAGGATGTTTTTTACCTGTTGGTGTCTCTCCATGGCTGGGTTGCCATAATGGCCCAAAAAGGAAACTGGTACAGGGTTGGCAGAGCCTGCATGAGCTCTTTCACGGGGAGGTGGTGCATGCTCTGGCCATAATAGCAACTTGGTACCCTGACTACCCTGAAAAGCCAGGATGCTTGTTTGGTTTCCCCCCTGCCACAAGTGAATAACTTTGCAGTAAATGGGATAGTCTCAGCATTTCTATAATTTATTAATTGTCATATGAACAAGCTCTAAAGAACTAATCCTACATTTTTAGATGTTAGCCGCATGTGATTGTGTAACTGAGGCCAAGTAGTTTTGTAAAAGGTCATAAGAATGATCCTTTAAAACCTAGTAGTCACATTTCACTATAATCTTTGGTTGATATCAATGGTGCCAAAGAATTACTGAAGAAAAAAATGCCTGGGGAAAAAAAATCCAAAAGGCAAAGAGTAAAAATGGCACCTACGAATGTCTGATATTTCTTTATCTAAGAATCTAGACTGTGTACTCAATCAAATGTTCTCTGATAGAGATGCAAAACAATGTAGCTTCTGGCTCATCTGCCTAAAATACAGGGTTGAGAGCTGTTTTGCAAGGCCCATGTTTCTGCTGATTGTTAATTGGGCAAGCTGGAGATGATTATCAGCAGCATGAGAAGTGAAAAGGGTCATCTCTGGCCCACACAACTGCCTAGACTCAAGAATTCTGCAAGTACTCTGAAGCTGCTCCCTCAAAATACCTCCCTCTATTAATTTGTATTTTAATTCAACCCTCAAAGGTATGTGAGAGCTGCAGAGTATTTTACTACAGATATGATGTGCCTGTCAGTTGTATTCTATGCCAAATTAAGCTGCAATACTTCTGTCTGGCATATCTGTAATTAAATATGGAACCCAAGCCTAATGTCTGACCTTGGGGAATTTAATTCAGTTGATTGTAGCGTTGGTGGGAAAATGAATTCCATAACTGAGGCTGAGATCTGATGTCCCCCATGGTATTTGAGTATTCAAATACAAAGTTTTGGGAGAAGTCCATTTCTAATATTCACGCTAATTTATCATTTTAACTGACATATTTGGATTCCAGAACAATTGTAGGTTAAACAAAAGGAAAACAGGATATTAAAGGATCTGATGGGTCCCATCCAAGTTTTGTGTGAGTCTCTCTCTACTGGCTTTAATGGAATGTGGCCCACTCTGAAGAAATAGTTCTTGAATTCCTTTCACTGGAAACACTGATAAAAATTAATATGGCCCTAAAGTGAAACAGACCTGGGAAACAAAATAAAACTCAGTTCTTGGAATTGTCCAAACCAGAGGAAGTGCAGAAATGAAGCGAATACCGTGAGAACGCAAGAGAAATTTATTCTTTCAGTTTTAATATTTAAAGTATGAATAACAGAGATAAGGTAATGGTGATCTATCTGCTAATTAGAATAGTGCTGCAGATATGGTGAAAATGAAAATTTTAAATCTTCAGAGCCTTAGTGGAATTGAGACAGTAGGATTTGAAAGACAGGATTTTTAGGATGGTGCTGGAAAAATGTATATCTCATTGACATAACAGGCTTAAATAACCAAAAGTGTACACATTTAAATATGAAGCAGTTTTTTGAAACCTTAATACCACCCACCTTTCATTGGGAAGAAAGGGTTTCTTAGTGAATGGCATTTTCCTTTGTTATTTTAATTTGTATGAAATTGTTTCCACCTTGCATGTGACTATTTTTGTAGTGATGGTTTTGGCTTTGCAGTGTTGTGCAAATGGCAATTGTCAGGATACAGAAATTGGAAGTCATACCAAAAAGAATAATGAAGAATATTTTGTCTTTTTTTCTCTGCATTAACTGCAATGAATCAGATGATGCAGGATGTGATTAGTTTTTTTGCCTTTTTCTTTTTTATTTTTTGAGTTGAAGTTATTCTGTGTGGAGTGTCATTGTGGGAAGCCCCCACTCTTCAAGCTGAGAGTGGTCTTACTGTGACTTAAATGGTGCCAGTCAATTTATCTTTAAATGCAATAGGCTTTAATCCTGCAGGAGGGCATTGCTTTGCATGAGAGGACATGAAAATTCAGTTTTTCTATGGGAAAAACCATACTAGTGGGCTGTAATAGTATTGAAATAAGTATTGAAAGAATATATTGATCTATTTGGGGTGCAAAACAGCTTCTAGAAACCTCCTTGTCAGAATGCATCAAGGGACATGTACAGATTTTTGTATGGTGTTTTTTTTTTTTGTGATGGGTTGTTTCAAGTTAATTGCTTCAAGTTGGTTGGGATATTTTTTTTTACTCGAATTTTGGCCTCTGGTTTCCAATTCTGAGCGAAGTGTGTTTGCTCAGAGTTCTCCCCAGCTGTGGTTTGCAGCGTGAGGTGCAAAGCCCAGAGCTCTGCCCGGGTGGAAGCTCTCTGTGCCTGCTCAGCACCCAGACCTCACAGCCCACGGTGCCACTGGAATTGTGCTCTAAATAACGTCTGGACCAACACCAAAAATCCTGAGGGTTGAAGTCAAGGAAAATCCCTCCAACCTTGCAAGCAACTTGCAGGGGTAAATGCAGAGTGAAATCTGCATGAGGTCACTCATTGCAGCGCAGCCTGGTTAGGAGAGCAGCATGTGATCTGCTCCTGCGCTGTAAATACCCTAGAAAAATGTATTTGTGGAGTTTATTTATAGGCACTTCTGTGGTGCTCACCACTGCAATATCACTTAATTACTCTTAGGGTGTTCATGCCTTTAATGGAAAAGGACAAATGTTTTTTCTCTTCAGAGTTTTGCAAGTGAGGGCTCATCAGTGAACTTAATCTCAAGCCTAAATTGTTAATATAACTAAAATAGTGGGGTTTTCTTCTGAAGAAGGCTACTGTTCAGCAGCTGTTTTTGGCAGGTTTCTTAGCAGAAAAGAAGTAATGAATGTACTCTTCATTTTTCCTTAAATGCACTGTGTAGTAAATGCGAAATTAAATTTAAAAAATTCTACAGTGCGTAGTTTTTCTGACTTGCAGCAGTGTTTATCCAGACATTTGCTTTTTCTGTTAAAGGGAGTACAGATGCTTGGAAAATATTAATCCCTTTAGTGGCCCCAAATTCTGATGACAGTGAAAAGAATTTCACTCTTAACAAGAAAATTCTATTGAAAGTTTAATTTGGAGGAAAGGAAAGAAACTTAACCATAATTTTTCTAAGTGAAATAAAAACTTTGTATTGAGTGGCGTTCTCAAAATTTTGCTGCTGCCCTCTGCCTCTGCAGTCACTCACAACCCCAGGGTGTAATTCAGATTTTTTTATGAGTTGGGCTACCTTGAAGAACATCAGGAGAAGCCAGAGTCAGCTGAAACACTAGGTCTCAAAAAAAAAATGTTTAGAGGCATTGGTCCTAGAAGTGTGTCTTGAGAGGCTGTGTCCTAGCACTTCTGAAGCTAAGGATTATTTTTAGATGAAACAAAACGTCTGTTTTATTTCTGAGATCGGTTTGGTCCAAAAATTTAGCAGTTCTCAAAGTAAAACATTATCTTTATGGGGAGGAAAAATGTCTGGCAAAATGCTGGGCATTTAATATCAATTTTTCTGACTGGATTTTTTTAAATCCTAAAAAGAATATTAAGCAGCTTGAAGTCTTAATCCTACTGCTGGTGCTGATGTGAATCCTTAAAATCAATTTATTTCCTCTGATTTTTGAGTACTAATATGAAGCCACTGACTGGAGGAAAACCTGCTATAAAGATGTAACTTTGATGGACCTTTGCACACCTGAAACACAGTAAATAAATTTTAATATTATCTCTTTATTATTTTGGGCCAAAATTCTCTTTGCAATGTGATCCAAAAATGAGAACAGAAACATAATTTAGGAAGAAATGCTGTAACTGTCAATCAAGCCTTTAATCTACATTATTAGTACACCATGTGTGGTTTCCCTGAAAACCAAAAGCAAGCTGAAAGCTTTGACTTTCATAACTCTTATGCACAATGAGTTTGTCTTCTGGTGTATGTTTTGTAAGGTTTTTGCCAGTCCTGGAAATGCTGAAACTTGCAAAGGAGCCTGAGGCTAGAAAGAGCTTTCTAAGTAAAGAACAAATGGAAATTCAGAGGAAGAGAAGCACCCTGACCCTGGAGAGCTTTCTGGTAATGCAGAAAGTCTGGGGAGGAAGAGGTGTATGCCTCTTCAAAGCCATAGTTGTTGGAAATGAACTGCTCAATGGGAAATTCCAATGAGCAAAAAGAACAGGAGGACTGATGTGAGGGAAGAAAAGGAATTATTTTTTTTTGTCAGTGTCTGGAGGGACAGAGCTTGTGCTGGTCCTGCAGAGAGCCTGTTGTGGAGATAATTTCTGTGATCAAGGAAAAGAAAAATTTGCAGAGATAGGTGTTCTCCAAGAGCAAGGGATGGAAGGTCCTCATCAGTGTAGTGTGCACACCAGGAACAAACTTTATCCCTCTTGAAAATACTTTTTAAAGCTGGGTGACTAAATGACAGCAGCTGTCACATATCCTTTGGGATTTTGATGTATTGAAATACAAAATGGGGATCACAGATGTAGTGGAAGATTATCTTCCCTTCCACATGATATGAGGGATAAACCCGTTTCAAAGGCAACAAGGTTTCTGTCCAGAAGGTGTGAGGAGTTTTTTTAGGAGTTTTAGTTACAGGCAAAAAAAATGGCTCATTGATAATATAAGCCAAATCTTGTGCTAGCAGTGTTGCAAGCACTGAAGACAAGTACATTAGAATTACAAAGCTCTCTGTAAAAATAATATTGGTTGTAAAGCTCAGATTTCAGAGCCACATGTCCCTGGTGTTCAGTCATTCCAGTTGGGTGGGTGATTTTAAGTCTTGAGTCTGATGAACTCAAGGAACTTGAACTTCAGTGGAGCAAAATTTCCTCATTGTTTAAAATGAGAAACTTTCTTGGCAACCTAAGAATGGCTTCATTTCTGTCCCGTGGGATGCTCCACACACAGAAAAACTTACTGCCTGACCCTGTTCTTTCTGTATGGAAACAGCAGAGCAGGAGTGTGCTCATGGCTGGAATGATGGGCCCTGATTTTAGCAGCTTTCCCTGTGCTCACCCGCTGACCTGTGAGATGATGCCACAACTCTCAGGTCTTCAGAGACTCACCAGAAGTTCCCTCTCTGAAGCTGCATGGGTGTGAGACACCACAAGGACTGGAAGCACTCCTGGCCAGCAGGGGCTGCTCTGGTTTCCAATGCAGAGCACCATGTGGTGTTGGGGGAACAGACCAAATCAGGCCTGGTGCTGTGGGAGAATATCTGTGGGTTGAGTTTTAACACTTACAGCACTGAGCTTATAGCATTTTTATCTGGCATACTGGTGGCATGACTTGATGGAGAACTTCAATTCACTGACTTATGTTCTATCTAGCTAAAACTGCTCTTGCATTTTCCTCCTCCCTGTGCTTGTTGGACCCTGTTTTTTGGTGCTGTCTTGCTAAACAATTCCCTTCTTTTGCTCTGAGTTGCATCTATTTCATTAGTGACTGAGCCAATTCTTCTGTTTCTGTCAAAAACCTTGAATCTCCCTATGGCGAGAGCTAATAATACAAGATATGTTTAGATGTTTGTGTACTTCCACCTCAACAGGTAACTTCTCCACTGCAAAAATTCCATCAATTCAGGCTCCCACACTGTTCAGATTTGAACAGCTGGTTTTGTTCCTTGCCACCCCAAAAACCCTTTATGTGCCTTACACTTACATGTCAGTGATTATTTCCTTTCAGATTATTTTCAGAGGCCTCAAACAAGAAAAATCCCTGCAGACATGTGCCTAGCAGGAGTTTTACTGAGACCACCAGCTCATTTCACGTAGGTCACCAAATGGTTTTCCAAGCATGTGCTGGCTTGGACTGGTTTTGAATCATTGACTGAGAGTGGAAATATTTCATATTCCTTGCGAATCCCCTGAGCCTGCTGGCCTCCTACCCCTGTGGCCATTATTTTTAAGGAGAATCAATTAAGTGCAGAAATTCAGCTTTGTGTTCTTTCACTTAGGTCTCCAGCATTCTGTGGTATGTCAGGGAGCTTTTATGAAGTCTGGGGGGGAAAAAAAAAGTAAAATCAGGAGATTGCAAAGGAGTGAAGCGTGCTTTTCTTTCTGAATGGTGACAAAAAATATATATATTTAACTATAAAAAGATGTCAAATAACTTTGCATGCTAACTACAAATTTCTCAGCACGGTTTGAATCCTGGTGATCCTCTTTGGTCAAGCTGGGTTACTTGATTTCAAGGGGTTTTATGATTTTGGTTTTTCATTCTTTGCAGAGACAAACAAATCTGATAAACAGTGTATACACTTACATCTTGAGTCTCTCTAAATGCTTTTTCTGCGTTTGCTTCCCAATAAAGATTGTGAAACTGGCATTTCTAGTCACCGCAGTATTTCAGGGAGCTACATCCTTGAATATGAAAGTAGAGGAGGAGCTGCAAAAGTGTGTAGAACAAAATTATGGGAACTTGACATACTGTCTGGAAAATATGTCTGGAAAGCTGTGGGTTTCCTTTTTACTCATATGCCTCTAAGTGGATTTGCTTTATTGCAATGCCAATAAATAATTTAAGCCATTTATTTGACAGCTTATGATCCTGTCCATTAGGCTAGTGTGTTTTTGCTATGAGGGTAGAAATTTCCTTGGTTTTTTTTTCTGCTGGTTCTGTCATGGATAGCATGGGTAGGTCTACAGCTTTTTTTAAGTCCTAATTTCATGGGTGTCTCTTGCTTTATCAATGCTATTGTAACCTCTGCTGAGCAGAGCACTGATAAATGTCTGTTCCCATCTGTAGAAGAAGAGATGAATAAGCTCATTGTTGTGCTACACAAGTCAGGAAAGCGGCAGCTTCTTTCCAGTTCAGGAGTCATCTTTAAGCTCTTTCAGGATCTGAAGCTCTTCAACTGCAAAATGGGATGTGGGATTTTAACTTTCTAGAAAGTTAAGGAAACCTTTCTAGAAAGAGGTTAGGAAACTCTTCAAGAATGCTTGCTCTGGGAATTCCTCATTGTGAAATAAGACATTTTTCAAAATTGCTACTGCTAGATATTGACTGTCCCACATTTGTGTGTTTGGATGTATTTTTTACCTTTTTTTCCCACTTGGTAACTTCTTTGGGATGAAGTGTTAACAGTATCATCCCTGGTGTCTATTTTTTTGGTAGTTCTGTTTGACACCGGTTCAAAACCAATATTTCCCTGCCACCATCCTTCTTCAGCAGTGGCTGGTGGCTGTGCCCATTTCTAAACGTAGCATAAAACCCAAAGCAAGGCTTGTGGTGAGCTAATTAAAGGCAGTGTGGCAGAAAGTGCTAAAAGCATGCCAGTCCTAAGGGAGGGAAGTTCTCAGTGCTTGCAGAGTTCCTTGCTGCTCCTTTTTGCCTGGTAACTCTTAATGACTGCAGTTAGGGAATTGTTTGAATTCTGAAGATTTGTTTTAGAGCCTGACATCTCGGTGAGCTTTGTGTAGGTGATAGATCCTGCTGCTTCATAGAAGTCCTCTGAAGCCCAAAGGCTCAGCCACATCCCAAAATAACCAATTTGCTGCCAGTTCAACACTTCTCTTAGTTCAGCAAGTTCTGAAGGGCCATTTCTCTGCTATCCTGATGTAAAAGCTGTTTGGTGATTGTTGCTGTCTTACAGAATCTTGCTTTGTCTGTTTTACCTTCCAGGTGAGATCCAAATGTGTTTTTCCTTCCAGTACACTCCTGCTGGGAGTGTTTTCTTTAAGTGTTGTCTTAGTTCTCTTTGACTTTCAGCTGAGCAGGAGAGTAGCAAAAATGCGATCAGACCTAATTTGGTGAATTCCCTGTGTTGCTGTGCACTTGGATTTGAAGGGAGGGATATGAACACTGCTGTGGTCCCACATACTTTGTTCCAAAGCTCACTAAAAATAAAGATTCTGGATTTTTAGTCAGCTTCTGCCAAAATCAATGAGAAAAAAAATTAAATCTACTTTCTCCTGTAGAAGCAAGACCTTTTTTTTGTGAAGACTGTATTTCTAAGTTTTCGCTGATTTTTGTGGCTAAATGCATTAAGATATCCTTAAGGTGAATATATCAGTATATCTAGTCTCTACTTGGCAACATGCAACTAAAAGAATAAGTGGTAGGAAGGAAAGGTTGTTCATCTTTATACAGCAACTTTGTGTCTCATTTCCATGGAAAAATCCTGCTTTGTGCAGTTTCAGGTTTTTCTCACATGCAATCAGAGTAAGATCAAATCCCTTCCAGCTATCTCTGCTGCAAGTAGGCAGTGGGAAAAGCTCCAGCTAGCCCTAAGAAAGCATTTTGAAGCTGTGTCAGTTGTCAGCAGCTTCCTTTCCTCTGACACTGCCCCCTCACTCCCACAAAGCCCTTTCCTGGGTAAGCGGCAGTGTCTGCTCTCAAAGCAAACCCAAATCTTCTCAGAAGCCCTGCAAGGGAGATGATCCTGCCCTGATGGGCTGCTGGGATAAGTGGCAGGAGTTCCTCTGGAGTCACTGTGGCTTTGCTGATTTACATTCAAATAATTTGTTGACACATTTTTATAGACTATTTCCATGTTGTCTGGAAATGAGAAGGATTAATGTCTCATACTTGCTGACTTGACCTCTTCTGTCCCAGTTAAGCTCATCTTCTCCCTGCAAAAGTAACTTATAAGAATTTCTCTTCCCTTGTCTGAGTTTAAATGATCATTTACAGTAATGGCAGTAACTTTCTGTTAGTCTGAACAAATTTTTTACCTTTAGTATTTTATCTTCTTTCCAGAAGCTGCTGATTTGTGTTCTTCCCCTGTTGCCTCTTCCCCTCTTGGTTTATGCCTGCTGAATCCCACTTTGCATCACTGTCATAGAACACTGAAAGTTGTGCCTGTTCTCAAAATAATCACTGCTGTCCTCGTTCATTGCATCCTCCAGAACACTGTAACAAAAGGTGAAAATTTGTCAGCTGATGTGTCACCTTCTTCAGTAGCCTGGGGTTCATTGCTTGCTCTGATGTTCTTCTTGCTCAACTTTTGGAGCCCAAATAAATACCTAGGCTGACTTTCCTGCTCCAGCATTCCTCTGTGGAGGGAGTTGTTATCACAAAGTAGGATTAATAATCATCAGGTGTCTATCTTAAACTAAAATCTAGGACTAAAATCTTGGTAGAGAGGTGGCGCAAATGACATATCTGGGATTTCACAGGGCAGGAAATTCTGATGGCAGCTGTTGCCATAAGAAGTGAGTGGAAGGCCATAGGGTGGATGAGGGTTTAAAGACCCATTTCATCCACTTTTCCAACACTGAGGCACTTCATTGTCTTGGGAAAGGTGCTTTCCTTGAATATGAGAGGTTTATACTGCTCTGCATGAAGGCTTGCACATAATAAATATGAAAATGCAGGGAGGAATCACTGATTGTGCATTTTGGAGTTGTAAGTGCTGAGCACTTGGCTCTCTTTGCTCCCTGTGGCACGGAAGCACTGGCGGCCACAGGGTGTTGCTGGGTTTGGGCAGTGTGAATAATAGTGGGAAATTAGGAACAAAGAGCATTTGAACTTCTGATCAGCAGTTCAGCTATGCACCAAAATGTAAACATTTGGCAAAACTGTCTGGCACACGTGTTTTGTATTTCAAAAGATGCGTTAAAAATTTCTGGAAGCTTAAGGGCTTTGATGTTCTCCAGTTCCTTCAGAATGAATTCCTCCTAAATGAATCTGTGAGGAATAGATTCTCTTGTCTAAGAATTTGTGAAATGTCTTGGAATTTTCACTTTTGTCTTTACTAAAGGAAAGTGTGGGGATGTATGAAATGAAAAAATAGAAATATAGGGACAGTACCCAGGTCAAGACTTACCAAAAGTTCCAGAGTTCTTGGCTGAAGACAGCTTCCTCACAACAAAAAGAAATTAAATTTTAAAGTAAGAATATTAACTCTCCAGGATCACTGTCCTTGTTCAAGTAAAACCACATGTACAACAATTCTGCTGAATGAGCTATGCGTGCATCAAGCCCTACCCAAAGCTCATGAGGAAAAACAATCCCAAAAATATTTCTTATTGGTTATTTTTGCCGTTTTGGGGAAGAACTTTGACTAAAGCAAAACAACATCCAACTAATGTTGAGCAATCAGAAAAGGCCTTGGATCCAGGAGAAGCCTGGCATGTCCAAGTGCCAGCAGCACAAGGGATCTGCCACTGTCCATGGGACACTCACACTCAGTGACCTCAGCCTGGGCTCCTTCCTCTCCCTTCCCATTTGAACCTCGAGATGACAAAACCCTGGAAGGAAACTTTCAGTTCAGTCTTCTAGGGAAGGAAATTTTTGGTTCAGTCTTCTAGTGCTGATTCTTCCCTTCAATGTACTTCCAAATGATTAGGGAAGTTAAGATGTTGGGCATGGGATACCAGTGTTTTTCCCCAAATCTGAATAGGTGCAGAGTAAAGTCTACATGTGGAAAATCTTTTGCCACTTTTTTTTTTTTTTGGTGCAGGTTGTGTTAGGAAATTAAGGGTAAATCTATCATTGTTGGTACATTCCAGAAACAGTCAGTGAAGCTACATGGCACCCTTATATTTTACCACCAATCTGCAGATATCACAGTATCAGACAAAAGCTTAGGGGGCTGCAGCCTGAATCCTGAGTGCAGGGAAGCTGGGTGACAGAGGTGGAAAAGACTAAGCATGCTTGAAATTTGCAGCCCAACTAAGATGTCTCTTCCTTTGGCAGAAGCTTTGGATCCTCTTGTGCCTGAAGATCCTCTGCTGCAGATTTTACTTATTCTAGTGCTGTTAATCACTACTAAATCACTATTTATAATAATAATAATTATGTAATGATCAATTTTAGTCACTACTAAATGACTGACAAGAAAAGGTGCTCAGCCTACCTCTGTAGTTTGGAAATGATGCTGTTCTGTGCACAGGGATTGTGTGAGGGTCAGGATTTCCATGAAGAGGAGTCTCAAAGGAATGAGGGTTCAGGGAGTATTGCCCAGGACAGAGTAAGAGATATCCTCTCCTTTTTCTCTTGAAAATGTCAGAGGTCATTTAAACCTCACAAGAACCTTTCTGTTTGGCATCACATGGTGAGAGCTGTGGTTTGGGATCAAAGTGGATTTTAAACATTTTTACTGGTGCTGAAGTCTATGCAGAATCTGCCCAGAGTACAGGAGATGGGGAACAGGATATCCACAAATAAGTCCAGAAGTTTAAAATGCTCTTTTTTTTTTTCTTAATTGGTATGGGGTTTTAATTTTTACTATAGATTTGGTTTTATAGGTAGGGGAAATGTAGAAGAAAAGTATAGAGCTGCTCTTGTACAGCTCCTTATGTCCAAAAAATTACCTCCTCTAATTTAGATAGCTGTTTTGCTTGGGCAGTAAGTATTTGTGAGCACAACACCCAATATTTAGTCGCCCTCAACTCATCAGCTCAGCACCAGCATCCTCTGAGTGCAGCCCAGAATCACTGTGCAGGCCTGGCTGCAGAAGCAGATTCCAGAAAATTAGTTTAGCATGTCAGTCCAGCCCAGAGCTCCAGGCTTTGGGAGGAGGGATGAATGGAGGCACAGTTCTTGTGCAGACCACATGGGCTGGAGGCTGCCCTCTGATTTACACACATGCTGGGCTGGGGGGAGGGCACAGGTGTATGTGGAGGCAGAAAAAGGCACATTTGTGTTTGTGGTTTTTTTTTGTTTTAAACCTGCAGCCAGATCTGTCCCAGTCTGGCACATGCTTTGTGTCCACCCAGTAGCTAACTTCATACCTGAGGCCAGATTACAGAATCTGCTGTTAGCTCAGAGTGACTTTGTACTGCTGCCAAACAAGGAACAGGCTCATTGCTTCTTCTCCCAATCAAAAATACATTGTAAAAAGCAGCAGGACACAGAATTAGGGTTGCATGGTTTAAACATTAAACAGCCAGCAGAACCAAAGGGAAAGATTTCTGTCTCTGCATCAATCCCAAGCCAGGCTATTCCTATTGCTGTTTTTCCAGCTAGACTGGCAGCTTGTGTGAGCAGTGCTTGCTCCTGATAAAAGCAGTGACATTTTTGTGGTGTGGGAGGCAAATGGGCTGGTACGAAGAGGTGCCAACTGTGCTGCAAACCTCCCCAGTGCTTCTGAGCTACTTTTCAGCCTGAACTGACCTTAAACCTTTTCACAGGATGAGGGATGGGATGTCTTGGGGTGGTGTTTGTATGGCTGGACACAGCCATGGCCTGGCTTCCTCAGGTAGATAATTGTGATATCTGGCTAATTGGACCCAAAGGATGTGTGCAGGTGTGCTACAAGCTACAGAAACTTTTCCCCTGTTTAAACAGGTAGGATTTGGAGATATTGAGATGCAGAATAAGTATATTATGACTACTGCATCTTCCTCCTACCTCTGTGTTATAGCAGAGCTGAGTCTGGCAAGAAGGCTGAGTCTATCCAAAACCAGGCTGGCTGGGAGAGTTAAAAATGGACTGATCTGCTTGGTCACCCAAGAAAGATCAAAACTTCTTGCACTTCAGGGCCTTAACACAACTTGTGACACTGACAGTTCTGGAGTATTTCAGGTTTTTTATCACTGAGTGGCCAGCCTTGCCCACGAGCTGTTTAACTTGCTTCTGAGACATGTGGGCTGTAAATTGGTTTAAGAAGCTTGAGGCACAGATTGTTGATATCCCTCCCCAGCCGCTGTAAATGCTTGTGGAAGTATGCAATGTATGGATTTGCTGCTGGAACAGTTGTGAAGGTTGGGCAAGAAAAGCACAAGCCTCTGGCAAACGCAGCAAAAGGTTCCACTCCACTGTTATTTGCCCATCTTATTCCAGGTTTAGGCTCAATGGGTTTGACAAACTCATAGTTTAAGATTCCTGATTAATGGCCCGAGAAATAAAGCTTGTGGTGGGTTTGTTTTTTTTTTCTGTGTTCTGTTCCATAATCCAAGTTTTCATTTGGAACAGGTATTTTCCTCTTGGGAGGGGTAGGGAGGGCAGAGAAGTCCCTGTTAAAGTGGTGGCTGCTGAAGATTGAGTGGTTGCTCATGGATATGGGGTTTGATACTGCAGAGCTCCAGTGTGGGCAATGTAAATCCCTTCATGACCAGCAGGCAGTGTTGGGTTGATGCAGAGGCTGTCTTTCTATGAAATCTGAAGCTTCTGTGCTCCAAAGCCTGGAAGTTCTCTGTAAAAACAGCTATAAGAATATTTTTCACACGGTCCAAAGTTTTACTTTAACTTCTGTAAACACTCAGAAAAAACCCCAACCCTTAACAGCCTCCCCCCAGACTGTCATCAGGTAACATGGCACAAATGCAGGGCATGGAAACTTCTATTCAAACACTTAATACTGAGTAAAGTTATAAGCTACTGCAAAGGGGGGTGTCCTGTAATGGAAAATGTTATGCAAGATGAGCTAGAGGAGAAGCTGCCACTGGTATGTGAGGCTGCAGAGCCATGGGTGGCTTGTTTTTCTTCTGCCTCTCCACCTAAGTTGTATAAGCAGCATCTGCCACCAAGGTTATTTTTGCATTAAATTTCAAACTTGAAGTAGAATTTACAAGCTGGTTGATGGCTGTGTTAGAACTTTCTTTTGAAATTATAAACATATATGCTTTTCAAGTAGGAGCTTCCAAATTTAATGCTGGGGGAATCATTCATACTCAGATCCTGAAAAAGAAGATATTTTTTTTTCTTTGAACCAGTATGTAAAAAGTCAGCTCTGATTCCCTGAATTTGCCTAATCAGGAATTACTCTCAAAGGATGCTCTCACCTTATTATTATTTTTTTTTTACCTCCAGAAAGATGAAGAAAGACTTGGTAGCCTATTTTTCTGGCATAGCAGCCTGCAGCTTCAACCCCTTGAGCTGTTGACTGACAAACCTGAACAGTCCAGGGCTCAGGGACTTGCTTTTTCCTCCCTTGCTTTTTCCCCCCTCTCTCCCCTCTCCGCCCCAGAACATGACATAATTTCTCTACAAAATGCCACAGTGGCCATTTTTCCAGCCCAGCTCCTTCTGGGAATTTTTTAGTCCTAGTTTGAAGACTCATAAAGGTTCCATTACCCTTCTAATTAGGAAATAAAGAAGGCTCATTATTTTGTGAGGGGCAAAGGACTCAAACCTTTAAAGCAATTATTTCCATGGTGAAATCCTACCCACGATTGTGAAATCAAAATGGGAGCCAAAGAGATTAAGATCCCAACAACTCATTTGACACGAGAAGGAAGCGGGGGGGAAGCCCCCAAGATTTGATTGTCCCTTTTGTAGTAATGCAAAAAAACCCTCCCAAACATCTGGCAGGGTTAGGTTAGCAAGAGTGACTGAAAGAATTGAGGATTATTTGTAGAAACTGGATGTGCAAAATCCCCTGTGCCTACAAACTGGGAAGGTGAGGAGTAAGAAAGCAATGACGCAATTTTGCCAAAATCTTCACATTTTAGGAGTTGAGGAGTACAGATCTTGCTTAATATCCAAAAATTTCCCAGTTGATTTCTACCACTGCACTAGGTAAGGCTGGATGTCTCTTGCTGGAGCTGAGCCCATTGAGTTACTTGGGCAGAATTGCAATGACCCTTCCCTATTTGGAGGGCACAGGAGAAGATAGGAAGGGGTACAAAATCTGCAGGATGTCTCCAAGCCTGGCTGCCAGCTTGCTTCTTGATTTTTATTTTATTTTTGTTCAACTCCTAGGTAAAAAAGGAACCAATTTAAAACTAGGACAATAAACTGGTATATCACTGACAACCTGTTTCAAGAAGTCTTCCCAATTTCCTATCTAAGAAATATGAATTTGGGGGGTGAAAATGGTTTTTCTGGCCAGCCACTTCACAGTGCAAGCTGCACAAAAAAAACCTGTACATCTGCTTAAGAGAACATGGTGCAGCTGTGCAGAAACTGCTGCCCACCAAAATCTGTATCTCTTTAGTCAAGGAAAGGCTTGCTCTTGTCTCTGGACATGAAAATCCTATGAAATCCTAGCTCTGTGTAGCTCCAGCCCCCTCCACGCACTCTGGGGTCTGCACTGAAGGCAAACAGGGGCTGGGTGTGACAGAGGAACAGCCAGCAGAGTGAGGATGAGGATGGTGGCTGGGACACAATAAAAACTGGAGATTTTAGGGGGCTGATCTTTGCCTGAGCAGGATGCACCTTTTCACAAGAACTAAATGAGGTCTCAGTGTTGCTGTCTTGCTTGAAGAGCACCTGAAAAGATCTACAAATCACAGCTGCTCATCAAGGTGAGTTTTAAAACACATCACCTTCAGGACCTGGATTTGCTGTTGATTTTATAGGAGGAGGATATTGTACAGAGAGAACTTGAATTAGGTTATGTTTGTGTGAGTGTTTTATAAGGAGGGAGTTATAGCTGAAAATATTCTCAGAAGACTTCATGCACAGGGGTGGGGGATGATAAAAAATCTAGCTTTCCATTTTCTTTGGAATATTCTGCATATTCAGAAGAGGGAATGTGTCTTAAAACAACAGGGAGAGTTCACTTCCTTAGAGTTTTAAAATCCTTCATCACTCACTACTGTCCCTCTTGATTTATGCTGCCTAAGGTGGGCCAGCCATGCTTGAGCACTGCAATAGCCAAATACATAATAAAAAGCTAAAAAAGTCATAAAAGTTTTACACAGAGGATGTGACCAGCATAAACAGCTCACAACATGTGTCTAATGCACAGAATAGGTGTCTGTGGAGCAAGAAAACAGTCATTGTTCAAAACAAAAAAAAAAAAAGAAACCTTGTGTTACACTGGAGAGTCTAAATTTATAATGGCTCTGACCCTGGTGCCTCCCTCTGCTCATGTGCTGGGATCTAGCAGAACTAACCAAAATCTTGGAATGCTTCCATTTTGGCAAAAAGTGCTGTTTGGGGCAGGCAAACAGTGTTGCTAAGGTACAGGGATGTGGGGAGACTGATCCAAGTCTTTGCTTCCTTCCTTCCTTCCTTCAGGTCCCAGTTTTCCTTCCCAGATTTCTCCTGGCTAATCAGGGCAGGGGCTGGAGTAAACTTCAGGTCAGGGTCAGTGGTTTACTTCTGCTGCAGAACAGAGGAAACCCAACAATATTAAATGGAAATAAAAATGCAAGCTTCAATGAATGAAGTGATAATTCATCTGAGAATTGCCCTTTTGTGCTCATTCCCACTGAAAATTTATTTTACAATCATGCCTTCACCCCTTCCTTTCAGCACCTCTTGTTGAAGATGAACTTGCTGTTTGTGTGTCTGGGCAGCACAAAAACCTTTATGGGGGAATGCCCCCCAATCTTCAGTGTTATCTTTACTCATCTGAGCAAAGCTGGCTTGTGGGATATACTGTTGCTCTCTTGGAAATATTCATTGGCTGGGCTTGGTTTTTGAGCAAGCTGGCTTTGGTGAGGTGAGCAGTCCTGAGCCTGCGCCTCTTCATTTAAAGCAGAGAGTGGGAGAATTGCATTGGAAAGGAATGTTATCTCTAAAACCAGAATATGTGCAAACTGAGCCTTTACCTAACCTGCAGAAATATTGCTTGTGTGGACAACTCCTGAGGAGTTTGCACAAAGCCAAAGTCCTGCCACAGACTTAATTCCAAATCCCCACTTTCCTCTTAATCTCAGTGCTCTGTTGAACGCTGACCTTGTGTTTGCTGGACTTTGCTGGAAGAGACACAGATGTTAATTCGGGTTTGAGAGCTCAGAACACAGATTGGAGCGCTTGACACCTCATTCAGACTGCAGTGATGTGAGGCACGGGGCTTTCTGTGTGTCTGTGCTGACAGTGCTGGACACAGAATATCCTCAGAATATCCCCAGCCTGCTCTGGGCTCTCTGTGGAAAAGGAGATACAGGGGCTGAGCGCTGATGACAGCAGGAATAAAGAACTGGGTTTCTTCCTACACTTTATAAAGTAAAGCTTGGCTATAAAAAAGGGGAAGGGTTTGGAAATAGCCTGGCTTGACTGATTTATTCTTGTTGTGTATGAGGCCCTAAGGCTATGGCTGTAAACGCTGTCTTGTATCCATCAGAGATGCTGCCACCACCGCCCTAAATACCTCATTAGTTCTCAGTGATGGACCTGCAGCCTTACACATCCAGCTGCCACCTTGAGCTTTAGCAGCCCACTGACCTTTAGGCTACTCATTTCTGGGTGATATTCAGATTTCTTGGGTCATGTGCAGCCTTTCAGCCAGTTTCTGGGGTTCAGGGTCAGTTCCTTTTGGGGGAGCTATGGCTCTGACATGGTTTCCTCCCATTTTGTACAGACTCCTCTCTCTTCTTTGTGCTATTTCCAAACCTCTACTCTTGTTCTCTGTACTGCTGTTTTGTCCTGCTGGGGCTGTATGCTGAATGGTGAAAGCAACAAACATGGTTATTTTACAAAGTCAATTTCAAACCTCCTGTACACTGCATGGGCACAGCCTGTGATAGATGCACAACTACAGAAAAAAAGCAAATACTGCATTGAAAGCCTGGGTTCATTTTCCTCCTGCCACTTGATAGGCTCTTCCAGGGAGTGCATTCACCTCCTTTCTCTTCCCTCTTTATCCTGGTTTGTGGCAGAGGATTCTCTTTTGACAGTCTAAGGCATTTCTCCTCATCTTTTCCGAGGGTTGGTTATGTTCCTGCTCCTCTTCCCAGGAGTTTTGCCAATTTTCAGTGGAGGGCTGCAGGCCAGCAGAGACAGGAGGGCAGAAGCTTTTGATAGCTGCTGTTGCTCTCTGAAATATTAGTGCAATGCCTGGGCTATCTGTACCTGCTGTGCACCTTTCCCCAAATCCTGGATGAATTCCTGTGCTGCTCACACCATGGCAGCAGAGTAATGGACAGGAGGACATTTAATATCAACAGTCTGGGAGATGCCTTCTGCAGATTTAGTAGCTGTGAAGGTTTTGTAAATGTCTTTTTCTACCCATGCTCTCCTGATTGTATTGTATATGAATTTAGTACCTTTAATTGCCTAATAAGCTAAAAAATATTAGGAGTTGTCCTTGTTGGTGGGGACCCTGAAAATCCTGTTTGGGTTTGAGCTTGTGATCTGAGTGTGGTGGGGAAAGACACTCAGCTTTAAACAGGTGTGATCCATGGGAGCACATAAAATACAGCTAAAATGAGCAGCCCTACAATAACAGAATCTTCAACATACCAGGGTAGTAAAACAAAGGATACAGGAAAAATTTTAAGATGGCTTGATGACTGAACTATTTAATACTTGGACTAGTGGAGCAGACTATTTACTACTTGTGTTTGTGCACTCCTTCAACTGATATAAATATCTCAGAGAAAAACAGGCAATGTCTGGAGCGAGATCTTGTAAGGTTGTGTTTGTTTGGGGCTGCGTTTTGAGAATTTCCACAACATCAACATAAGTTTGCTTACAGGAAATGGAAGGAAAGCATGGTTTTTGGTACAGGAATTAAAAAATACCTGACCTTTTCAAAATGGGAATGCTTCTGTGTGAGTCAAGGCCTCTCTGATGGCATTGCCTTGCAGCTGAGGGAAGCACGACCATCTGGGTTGTTTTTGTTTTGTTTGTCAAACCAGTCTCTCATGTGATACTTTCTGAAAGCTGCCAAATCCTCCCAAATCTTGGGTGGCCTGGGCCTGAAACAATAAGTGGTCCAATTTCCCATACTTTTGCAGTATGTAACCACCAATATATTTTTATTCCTGATTAAATTTGGACAGGGTTTATAGAAAATACCCTTCCCCTTGGAGACAATGAATCAAAATGCCTTTTACTAATCCCTTTGAGCACACGAAGTTGAAGTTCATAAGACAGAACTTGTACTGTAGGAATTTCCCAATCAATCACAACTAATCTGGAAGATAAGATGAAAAAGCTATAGGGAAATTGGTCACTGTGTCAAAAAGCTTAAGCTAAATGTTTTTCTGGATATTTCTCTGTGCTTCTTCACACATCCTTAACGGCTGCCAAGAAATCATAATAGAAAACAATGAATGAATAATATCATTTCAGGAGCTGAAATTAGTTCTGTTGGGGTCTTTATTTATAGATTTGCTGAATATCACTGGACTGTATTTCAGAAGAGTTATTTTTTTGTTGCCTTTTTTTTGTTAGATGTTATTGAAGGGGTTCTAAGAGCAGTTGTTGCACATTATCGGAGCATTCATTTCTATTTCTGGGAATATTTTAGTAAGTATTTTTATAATAAATACTTCATAATGTTCAGTGGAGAATTAGAAAGGATGTCACTTGACATTGTCAAGAGGAGATATACATCAAACTTAACTGGATTTTTTTTTCCTTTTAATTTAATAATGAGCTCGAGGAGAGATCTGAAATGTTGGAATCCCCCACGAGGCAGGCATTTGGGACTCTGATCACCCCAGTGAAGGGCTTGAATAGAACTTTTCCTGTTCATAGCATTGTGCAAATTCTGTTCAGTGCTCGGTGTGCCCCTGGCACAGGTGGGGATGGAGCTGTGGGAGGGAGAGGGGGACTTCCCTTGCATTTCCCAGCAGCTCCTGGTGGCTCCAGGCAGATGCTGGGGGCTGGTGGGATTCCTCTGCTGAGCAGAGTGCAAACTGAGGAGTAATCCCTGCTCATGTGGGCTGAGGGGAACCAGCAAATCCTCTCTCTGTGCTTTTATGAGCTCCTGACATGCACTGGGGGTGGGATGACAATGGTTTGAAATATGGAGCTGTACATTGCAGCTGCCCCACTGCCTGCTCCTGCTCAGTGGTTTTATGGTGTGGCTCAGGGGCTGTCAGAAATGGGGCTGAAGGATGGGGAATTTATCCATGATCCAATCAGAAGTGGGAAGCGTTGCCAGGAGGGCCAGGCAGGGACTTAAGCTGTTTCTGTGATTTTTGATTTGCATGCATCTGTGTAGGAAAACTCTCTGTGACTTTTGGGGGAGCATTCAATTGTATTTAACTGCTCAGAAGCCAAATTCAGCAAGCTGAGTGGCATTTTTAAAAATCAAATATGGAATAGTTAAGGCTTGTTTTGAACAGTGAAAGTTGGCAACCAAACCCCAGGGAGCTGGGGGTGCTCAGCCTGGAGCAAAGGAGACTCAGAGGTGCCCCCATCACTCTCTACAGCTCCTGAAAGGTTGCTGTGCTCAGGTGGGGTTGGGCTCTTTCTCCAGGAATTGACAGAACCAGAGCACACAGTCTCAAGCTGCACCAAGGGAAATACAGGTTGGATATCAGGAAAATGTTTTTCATAGAAAGGGTGATAAAGTTCTGGAATGGCTGCCCAGGGAGGTGGTGGAGTCCCCATCCCTGGGTGTGTCTAACAAAGCCTGGACGTGGCACTGGGTGCCAGGGTTCAGCTGAGGTGTTGGGGCTGGGTTGGTCTCAATGATCTTTGAGGTCTCTTCCAACCTAGGGGAAAAAAAGGCAGGAATGAGTTTCTGAACCCATTATCAATTTAAAGCCTCTTCAAAAGCTAAGGACACTTCTTGGAAAACCTGTCAAAGGTTACTTTTTTTTTTCCTTCTTTGCTTTGTTATGTGGTGTCGTAGTGTGCTAAATTCTAGAAAAAGTCAAATTTGTGATATTTCTTCTAATGTATCCAAACAATGGCTGTTAGCTAGGAATTCAACACACATTCTGACACTCAGAAGCAGCTCTGACTCAAGGCATGTGCATGTTTATCCTGATGGTTATAATATCATATGTGGTAGGTGCTGGCAAGGACATCCCTTCCCAAAAAGCATTTAGCAGTGGTGAAAAGACTTTTGTCAAGGCAGGCATAATTCTTTCCATATTTGTGCTTTAAAAAAAAAGTTCACTGATTATTTTTTATTTATGAATGTTGTCTCTGTGGCTGAAAATAATAAAGATGTTAACCATGAGCCACTGGTGACTGGTTTATATCGTCAGTATCTAAACTTGCAGCCCTGGGAATTGCTCCTGATGACTTGTGAGGCTGAGTGCTGGGAGTGAGATGAGTGTGGTAGTGGGGCTACCTTAATAAAGGGTAGCATAGGATAATCTAGAGAGTTTCATGGAAGGATTTCTTTTCTTTATAGGAAAATGTAATGAATCCTCAACCAAATGCTCTTTCAGATGTCTTTTCAATGTTTAATGGGGAGAAGACTGCTGCTTTTTTTGAGCTTTGCATCCTGAGACTCTCATCAAGCCAGCTCTGAGGTCTGTTTTGTGAGGGATACTCTGAACATGTGTCACAGACATACCCACATTAATTTTTTGTGGTAACTCATGAATCAGGAACACAAAGCCAATGAACACCCATAGAAAACTGTGAGCTGCTTGCATTGCTGGTTCCCTCTGATATTGGTAGAGCAGATGAGCAGTGATTCCTTACAGACATTATTGGAGGAATCTGGAAGCACTTCTTGTATCCACTGTTACCAATGCAAAAAGATTCAGGAGCACTGCAGCCTTTCCTGATGATGAATGGTTTCTCTGAGGAAGTGGCATCTGAGGAGATCCTTGTCTTACAAAAGAAGAATTCCGGACAGCCAGTTGAGAGTTGAGTATTGTCTTTCCATTCCTCTAGAAACAGAACTGGAGCAAGGTCATTAAAATTACTTTAAAAAGCATTTCAAATATAAATTGAAAGGACTGAGTGCCAAAGGGATGGAATTACTTCCCCAGCATTGTGTCTTGTTAATTGATGTGAGTGTGCTTCGTACAGCTGGCACTTGGTGCTCAATTGCTGTGAAATATTCCTGGAGGGACAAGAGAAAGTTTGATTTTGTGACACTCATCTGTGTCAAAGAACAGGAAGAAGAGAGGATATTTGCACTCTGTCTGCAAATATCAGTACACTGAAAGTTACACTAAACTCCAGGGCTGGAGAGCTTGGCACAGAAGGGGAACTTGGGTTATTTTGGTAAAGGAAGGGACAAATAGAGATTGGAGCCATTCAGATCAGATATTTAATGAGTATTTGATGAGCACTGATCATGGGAGAGCTGGAAAATCATAAAGTATTTCTTTGAGTGTGATCCTTGTGTAGAGAATTTAATTCTAATACTTTCAATTTCACTGCCTGACCAAAGGGCAGGCCAAAGCAGGTTTGATATAAAGTGCAAAAGCTCTGTTCTACATAAACCTCAAATTTGCCATAAACTATGGGTTTAACACGGTTAACACCTCTTGCACAGCAAAGCACAGGGATTCAATCTCTTGGAAGCAAAGTAATTTAGAAGTGCAGAGGATCTGTAGGCTGGAACAGTGAGAAACAGATGAGCTGTTACTCCTGTTTTCTGTGTACTTCTGTTACCTCATCACACCTTATGCCAGGGACGTAGTTTATATAGAGAAGTGGCAGAGCTGTCTGCAGTTCACACCCCCAGCTGCCCCCTGAGGAATTCTGCCATGCTGCCTCATCAATGCTAATAATTGAGGTGGTCTGGGGATATCATGGGTAGCACAGAATGAAATGTAATGCAAAACTGTACGGCATGGAGGCTTCTGTCCTGGTTCTTTTTTCTAATTAATACTTAATTTATTGTATTTAATAAAGTTGTTGCAGGAAATTGCTAGTAAGGGGACATAAGCCAGAGCACTTCACAGAAAGCTGGGTGTATCTAGATTTGAAGAGGATGAACTGAGCAGTTGGCAAAAACCCACTATTTCCTTGAGAGAGGGGACAAGGAAAGACACCCCACTATGTCCACTATTACACTAAATGCTGCAGCTTTAGAGAAAGCCCCTTGGGGGTTCATACTTTCCTAGGGTTGCTGGCATGGAGTCCTGCCTGTGCACAAAGGATCTGGCACATGGAGATCCCACCAGTGCAAGTGCCTTCCACATCCTGCTGCTGTCATCTGAGCAGAGGGAACACCTCATGAGAGCTTGAATTCCAGCTGACAGGACTTGGTGATGTTGCAATAGGGATAATTGTAAGGATAATTGTAGTTTCAGTGGGGCCCCTCAGCTCTGAACAAGATGCCTTAGCAGGAAATGCTGCTAGATGGATGTTGGGGACTTGGTGCACTCCCATACCCAGTTCCCAAATTTGGTCTATGGGATTACAGAAGCCATATTGCTAGTATTTCTTCATTTGCTTCCTCCTCTGCTTCTTATGGTTTCTTTTGAGGCAGATAATGCAGTTCCTTTTCCCTCCATTGGGTAAACCCAAGGGCAGAGGTTTGGGCTTAGTAAAATCCTGGGACTGCTGTCGAGGTTCTGTCTGCTGTGCCTGCTCCTCTTCCCTGTAAATTTGTTGTCTTTGGCAAAGACAGAAATTTACCCCTTCCAAGGAGGTGGCAAAGGCTTGTCCTGTGCAGAGGGGGCTGCAAGGCTGGCAGACTGAGGGAGGGGTGTGCTCTGATGTGTAGCTCTCCCCACAAATCCTGCGTGTAACTTTGGCACAGCCACAGGCTGCTCCAGGCTTCCGAGTGTGCCTTGCATCCCGCAAGCTGAGAGGGTGAGATGCAGGGCACTGCAGACTCTTCTGGAAATGTTCTTGACCGGGGCAGTGAGTGCTCAGAGAGTGGCACAGAGCTGCAGTTTGCTCTGAGCTGGGCAAACACAGCTCTGTGTGTGAGAGCAGAGACTGGCTGCTCTCAGCTCTTCCCCTCTTCACTGTCTTGCTCCTCCCTAGTGCTGTCTCTGCTGAGATGGATCATACAGATATCCAGGGTGAGTGTCTGAACAGTGAGGAACTAAGCTGGACCTATTCAGTCCCTTGTTTTCAGCCTTTAAAAAGGGAGCAGTCCCCTCTGCTTCCCATTGCTCTGTATTTTACCTGTAGGGCATGGAGATGCAGCACTGTACAGAAAGAATTTAGATTCTATAGGTGTGTGGTGTGACCTAGACTGGTTAAAGCTTTTTGAATCTGGAGGAGACGCAAGGAAATATATGACAATAAAATAAAGTGTGAGCTGGCTGTGTTCACACTGTTCTCCTTAGGCAGTGGTAAAGTGTGGACAGTAATAAATTCACTGTTTGAAGCAAATACTGGCAGAATCAGGTGTTCCTGCCAGCAGTTACCTCTGCTTCTTTTTGTGGAGTAAATTCAGTTCTTTGAGGTGCGTTTCTCTCTCCATGCCTTGCCACCCTTAGGGATGCACTGGGGAGCAGCTACAAGTGTTGAATTCTCTTACAGCAGGCAGAGCTGCACAGGAGACCTAAATGAAGATCACAAGTGTTGTTTGCAAACATGGGCATGTGTGGGGCTTAAATGGGCTTTGCCCATGCAAGCTGTGCTTTTCATTTGAGTCCAAGTTAATGACCCTGCCCCAACCTCTGCTCCCTGCCTGAGCCAAGCTGCTGAGGCTGAATAGTTCATTAGCATCAGGGCACAAAGGGGGGCTGGTTCTCACATTGCTGCAACAATAGGAGATGTCAGAGAATATTGATTTGATTAGGCTGATACTTGGCGTAGCCTGCTCGAAGTGAGGGGAGAATCGAGGCCAAGGAATATGCCTCACCCTCCAAATGCCTGTACCAGCAGCTGTGTAATTTGTGAGCTGGTTGCAAAAGCAGATGATGGCACCATCTTTTCTGCCTGGAAAACAATACTTGAATTAAAGCCAAATTTACAAGGAGGAGTGTGTACTGTGCAATTGTTTGGGGCAAAGGCACTGATTTGTCTCAAAATAAGGCACATAGAGATGCTGTGTAAATTGTTGAGGACTGCTGCTTGCACTGTGTCATGTTTCACAACTGGCAGTGGAAAATGGAGGTGTTTGGAAAATGATACACATCTGCTGTCCGTAGTTTGTACTCTGTGTGAGAAGTGGGCATGTTCTTTAAAAAAGGGGTTCCTTAGCCTGTGTTCACCTGCAGAAAAAGTGCAAAATCCCCACTTTTGGAAGCTCTTTTTTTTTTTTTTTTTTTTTTTTACTTCTAGTGAGTGAAGGTGCTGTGAAGTCTCTGTTCTTTGGGGGGCACTGTGTACTAATAGCTAGGCTTAGTTTTGTAGTGGAAAAGTGCAGGTATTCTGTTTTCTTTGGAATATGGGCCACTATGTTGTTTGTTTTGCCTTTGGTAAGGTAAAGTCACTGTGACATTGATTAGTTCTTTCTTGTTGTGGGCAAAATATATTTTTCCAGCAGGTTTTTTGGATGTCTTTTTAGTTTTGATCTTTTTTAGTGCATAAATGTGCTTTGCATGTATTTATTTGTCTAAGCTCAGAGAAATAAAACATTCACTATAATATCTGAATATTACTGGATATACAGATGTACCACACCAAAATAAATGGCAAAGAGGTATAATTATATGTCAAACTTTGAATTACTTTAATCCAAGGTGAGGAAGTGCTGCTCATGGAAACACTTGATTAAATCCTACTCTAGGGTGCTTAGTCTATTCCCTGTAGCCTGGGGGCTTTTCTTTCCCAATACCTTTAGGAAAGCTGAAAACTGCTACTATCTATTCCTTGCTTGGTTTTCATGGCCTGCTTTTGGATTCCTGCACCTTCAACAGCATCCAGCGTTTATTCACTGATTGCTTTGGTTAGCACTCTGAAGAGTTGTGTTGCTTCTCAGATATAAATAGAGCACAGACCTTGCTGGTCATGGGGGGTTTGGGGCACTTGGAGTATGGGTTAAAAATCCACAATGGGAATGGCCCCGTGCAGGGCTCTGGCTCCTGCACTGGGTATGAATGAGTCCTAGGCAGACTGAGGCTGGAATTTCGGAAGTGCGCCCTTCTCAGTCCTTACATTCTAGTCCTGTGTCTAAGCAGCATTAGGTTTTTTTTAAACTTTTTTTTAATTAACTTTTTTACCTTTTTTAAACTTTTTTCCGTTTCCTTTTTTCCGTTTCCTTTTTTCCGTTTCCTTTTTTCCGTTTCCTTTTTTCCGTTTCCTTTTTTCCGTTTCCTTTTTCCGTTTCCTTTTTTCCGTTTCCTTTTTTCCGTTTCCTTTTTTCCGTTTCCTTTTTTCCGTTTCCTTTTTTCCGTTTCCTTTTTTCCGTTTCCTTTTTTCCGTTTCCTTTTTTCCGTTTCCTTTTTTTCCGTTTCCTTTTTTCCGTTTCCTTTTTTCCGTTTCCTTTTTTCCGTTTCCTTTTTTCCGTTTCCTTTTTTCCGTTTCCTTTTTTCCGTTTCCTTTTTTCCGTTTCCTTTTTTCCGTTTCCTTTCTTCCGTTTCCTTTCTTCCGTTTCCTTTCTTCCGTTTCCTTTCTTCCGTTTCCTTTCTTCCGTTTCCTTTCTTCCGTTTCCTTTCTTCCGTTTCCTTTCTTCCGTTTCCTTTCTTCCGTTTCCTTTCTTCCGTTTCCTTTCTTCCGTTTCCTTTCTTCCGTTTCCTTTCTTCCGTTTCCTTTCTTCCGTTTCCTTTCTTCCGTTTCCTTTCTTCCGTTTCCTTTCTTCCGTTTCCTTTCTTCCGTTTCCTTTCTTCCGTTTCCTTTCTTCCGTTTCCTTTCTTCCGTTTCCTTTCTTCCGTTTCCTTTCTTCCGTTTCCTTTCTTCCGTTTCCTTTCTTCCGTTTCCTTTCTTCCGTTTCCTTTCTTCCGTTTCCTTTCTTCCTTTTTTTTCCCCTAGTCTTACTTTTTTTCTTTTTTTAAACTTTTTTTTTTACTTTTTTTTTTTACTTTCTTTTTAGCTGACTGACACTGTACTGCACACAGCCCCGTGTTTGAAGAGATGCTCAAATTTCCCCGCTCTCTTTTGTGGTAGTTTTTACACCCTCTTTGAGCATGCTGGTGGCTTTGAAGTCCTATGGATTGTGCTGTTTCAGGCCAAAAGATGTTGCCTAAAGCAGCATGTGTAAAACTTTCCTAAAAAGTTACCTCTTGCCTGTCTAACATAGAAGCAGCTTGTCTGTGCCCAGGAGGTAATTCTGGGGATGATCAAACCTGCTCGTGGTGTGTGGGCTTCTCCCTGCTGCCCTCAGCAGCAATCCCCCAGCCAGAGCTGCCAGCTGGGTGGCTTGCTCACAAATCTCAGCTTCCTCACCTTCATGTCAGAGGGCCCCAGCTGCGAGCTCCAGCACCTGGGAGATGTGTGAGATGAGATGTGTGGAAATGGCACAGCCATAGCATCACTCAGAAACGTCTGCTGGGGTGGGGGGAACCCACCCTGGGCTCTCTTGATGCTGTCAGGAGGTTTGAGAAAATGTGCAGAGCCAAACCACGCTCTCTGAGCTGGCCTGGAGGGAGAAGAGGGGCTGTGAGCAGGGCTGGGGTGCAGGGCACATCTGCTGCTCCTCAAAGGAGGGAAAAGCCAAGTGTGAGCTGGTGAACCATCTCCTGGAGTGCTCCTGCTGCTGACTTTGCTCTGGGTGTGCTCCTCACCCAGCCCAGCTCCTGAGCTGATTGTGTCCCCTGGGGACCAGGGGGTTTAGTCCTCCTTCCTTCCATCCAAGCAAGAGACACAGGTACCACCTACCCTGGTATAGGCACCAAGGCCTCCTGCAAGATCTGGCTTGCCTGGACATCTCGTGCAAGCTCAAAAAAGGCACCCTCATCTTTGATGGTGGAGTTCCACTTAGCACTTCCATTCTGGAAGGGCTGGAAGTGAAGGATGGTGCAGCTGTGCCTGGTTTTTCAGGGGCTGAATACTCCAGCAGGTAGTGAGGAGAAAGAGTAGTTTGTTTCATGTTGCCAGGGAAGAGAATCCTATTTCTCCTCCCAAGACCTGCTTTGGCTCCTTGGAGGTTTCATAGGGTAGGACCAAGCTCTGCCCCAGCCATGTGACCCTCCAGGGATGCATTTTGTCATTGGGAATGTAAAGACTCCTTTTTGTCCCTGTTGTGCTCAAAGGATTTCAGAGTTTCACAGAGGAATCTTGCACTGTAGAGGTGTAAAGGGAACCCAAACCTGTCAGGTAAGAGCACTTCCTAAAGATTTCTGTGGTTTTTGCTGTGAGCATTAGGACAGTTTGACCTACTGTTATCTGTGAAGACAACAAAAAAAAGACAATTTAGGGGGAATGTGCAGGTGTGGGGTGGCTCAGGCTCTGTCTCTGGAGAGTTTCAGGCTCTGTTTCTGGAATGGCAGCTGAAGACATTGCAGTGACAGGGGTGGGACAGACAGATCTCAGTAGGGATCGCTTGCACCAAGTCAAATAAAAAGAGAAATAATTTTGGGAGCCTCAATAATAGCAATGGCTTCATTTTGAAAAGCAATATATTATCCCTCCATAGGTTTTATCAGGCAGGGATCACAGCTGCTTTGGGAAAAAGGCACTCTGGGGCTGGACCAGCAATGACCCAAGTGGACCCTGTGGCCACCACTGTCTGCTGGGCCTCAAGGGCTTTGTGGTGCCAAAATGCAAAGGGTTCAGAGTGTCTGTACACAGCAACCAGAGCTGCCCCCCCGGGGGGGTGATATACCCTGGGTTTCTAGAGCACAGATTTACCTCAGCTTTAAACTGTAAATTTTGCAGGAAAATTTGATAAACCTGTGAGAGCCCCAGTCTCGACAGAGATTTCCAGGTACTTCTAACATGATTCTTCTGGGGGAGAGCCTGCAGGCTGAGGGCTCCAAGAATGCACTAACAACCCAAAATGTAGAAGTGCTTTGACTCTTATCACAAGCAGTCCCACCCTTGCCCTGTGTTATCAAACTTTAGAGCTTAGCAATGAGCGCTTGCAGGGCCCTTCCTGATGGTGATAAGGCATTGATATCAAAATTGTACTTGATTTAGGGGTTTCATTTCTGCATAAACTATTTTTTCCCTATTTCTTACATGTGCAATCATAAACCAGGATCTGGGTTATTCCAGTCCCAGAAATATTTTTAGGTGTGGGCTGTGGCACAAAGGGTCTCTCACTGTTGAAGCAAAGGGGAGGCTGTGGCTAGACTGGCAGTCCCGGTGGTGAGGGCAAGGACTACCATGGGAGTTCCCTAAATTGCTGCAACTGTGGATTTAGGCAGGTTATAACTGCATTTACAGCAGGCTCCTGTCATAGGATGCAGAAGGGCACCCACAAGAATTTAAGTCTGCATTCTTCAAAGCTCAGGTTTCCAGTAGTGTCTCCAGGAAAACTCTGGGCTCTGTGACATTTTGTTGGCTTCAAAGCTTCAAGTCATGGAATTCAAAAGTTCCTCTCAATGAAGTTCAACTGAGCAAGAAGGATGCAAACTTTACTTTTCACGATGTAATTATCCCAAAGCAAAATTGGTTTTTTTGGTGGAATTTTGATGGGAAGGTGACTTGGAACACAGAGTTTGGGATTAGCAAACTTGCTAATGTATTTTTTCTTAGCACGATTTAGCAAGGGAATATCAAAGTCATGGTAAGAAAAAAAAAAAAAAGCTAAAATACCACCAGAACCCAGCTAAAAAAGTCAAAACACCACAAAAACCCCCAGTTGCTTTCAGCTTTAGGTAGTGCATCCCATCTGGCTCCCTGTTGCAGTGGACACTGAGGTTGTAGGGGTTGATGGCTGTGCTGCAATGAGAACCTGAGGGTACTCCTAACCTTCAGTTTTCTCTTCTGAGAGCCCACATCCCTTAACCCTTTTTTCTTAGCCTGGCTTCTTCCATGTTTTCCACTCTAAAAATCTAGGGGATGCTAAGATCCAGTAGAGATTTGTAATTCCTTCCTGAATAATGTAATTACCTCTTTTTATTTGGTCGTGGATACACAGGCTAATAATTTCTGTAGTTAATGGAATGACTGAGAACAAGGATTTTGTTCTCTCTTGTCTAGTAAATCCCACCAAACGAAGTCATATATATGCTGTAGGTATTACTTTTAATATTTAAAACTGTTGTAGCCACATCATGGGAGCTGTGTGGCATTAGAAGAATTTTCCAAAGGGTTGTTAAAATGAAGGAAAAAAGTGCCTTCAAAAAACAAACATCTCTTTTTGCTTCATATAATCAAGCAGTGAAATTTGAAATAGCACTCAAATAATTATGATTTCTTGCTGTAAATCTGCATAGATTTGGCTCTCTGAATTTTTTTATGCTATAAGGATTAGTTTACTGTCTGTGGACTGGATCCTTCTTGCATTACACATGTGACTAAATCTGTGGGGCCCAGTGGCCAGAAAGAAGGACCCAGAAAGGCATTAAAATAGTTTAGCCCATTCAGCTGCAAAGTCATCTTACACATAGTTTCCCTCTAACTGGTTTTGTGTATGTTATTGTCAAATATGAATCTGCAGAACATCTCCTGGTCTGGAATCTCATTCCCTTAGAGCAGTCAGCTGCTCTGCAGCCTTCCTTAGTGGCTGGTACATGTTGGGATCTCTGTACTGTGCTGTTTTCTAGGCAATCATTTTCATCTTTATTTTCACCCTTAGTTTATGTACTTTGTATGTTTCCATGACCAGTCTTTATCTGTTTGTCCATTTTTAAGATACCTGCATAATTTGCCAAGTTTTCAGCAGCGTGCGATCACTAAAGCAAAATGAAGATAAAAATTAATCCAAGTTTACTTTATTGATGATATTCAAAGACTGTGCAAGTATTGGTCATATTAAGGAGATGTAAGGCTATTCTCATAGTAGATGAGCCAGGCTTAATTCTAAATGAAGAGTTGTGGAGCTATAAACTAAACCTGCGCACCCAAATAGTCCAGCTTGCCAAGGAGCGCCATCAAAGTTTCGAATCTCTTTAAAAGTTATTTTTCAGAACATGGCTATTCTATCTGTGACTTCTATTGTACTGTTTGAAATGGAATCAGGCTGTGAAGCCTGCCAACTCATCTTTCATGTGCCTTTCCCACTGGTGTCTCTCTCTGCAGAACCAAGCCTGCACAGCAGAGTGTTTCTGTTGCCTTTTACATGTGGTCCTCGTTAAAAAAAAATACAATGCAGTTAAGCTGTGGTGAAATTATTTGATTAAAAAAAAAACAACAACAACAAAAAACCTGGTGCAAAAAGTAAATATGTTTACTGTATCCCTTTCCATTCAGTGCATTTCCTTTTTTTAAGCTCCGTTTGTGTCCAACAAGACAGCCTCTTTCTCCAAGATTAACATTTCTTATGATTGTTCCTGACAGAGGATTTACTTTCAGAGGCCCTGCTAAGGATAACCAAAAAAGGGCATGTAGCAAGACACTTTTGGCAGCTCGCACGAATTTTCGGAGCTTTTTAGGTCTTGGTTTTCTGATGAGTGGCTTCCTGAGCATGCCTGGGGAATGACAGGCATCTCTGCAGGCAGGCTGAGCCCACCTTGGCTTGCTCACAGCCATTGGCTGCCCATCGGAATAAATTGAGGACAATGCATTCCCCCGCCTGCCAATTGTAAACATAAGGGATATGTATTCACTTAGCATTGACTTTTGGGAGGGGCCAAGGAAAAGCTGCACTTTTATTGAATAGGGCTGTGTGTGTGTGTGTGCGAGGCTGCTGCTGTGCCTCTCTCGCTGCGCTCCTGCCCAAGCAGCCAGTTACTCATTTCCTTCCTACTCGAGCTGAGAACTTTGCAGCCAGAGGTAAGGAAGGGCTTGCGGGACGCGTTTGCCTGGGCTTTGCCTTGCAGACGGAGCAGCTCCGGCTCTGAACGGGCTGTGGGAGGCTGGTTCTGCTCTGCTGCTCTCTCTGTGTGCCTCCCCTTTCCAGATGTTCGTGGCGAACTGAGGGAGATCTCGGGTGGAGGGGGATGCGTGTCTGCTCACACCGCTGGACCTCAATGAGGAGGTGCAGGGCAGGATCTGTGCTGGTCCCACCACTCCATTTTTCATCCTTTGGTGGGCTCGTTAGTGAAGCAATAACCTATTCTTTATTTTTTAATTCCCCCCCTCCCATTCTTAAAATTTTTTTTATGGAGGCATTACAATGAAAAACCTCTTAGCGTGTTAAGGTCTGGTGAATTCCTTTTAATTTTGCAACTTAATACGTGGGCTTCCACACTGCAAGGGCAGTCTCGGGCTGTAACTGATACAGACACAGAGAAACTCTGCTTAATGTAAGTGATCTGATACTCGCTGGAGCAGATGTCCCTCATGGCAGCCTTTCACAGAAGGATTGTTGACAATAGATGGCATCAGTTTTTGCTTTCAGCCTCCAACATGCTCAGAAGCGCGTTGCCAGAATGTTTCTTGTGAAGTTGTCTTTCCTGTTAAAAGGGGGGGATTAAAGAATTGTGCCTGGGTGGGACTGGAGCTCTTGGAAGTCTGGCTCTGTGTTTGTCAGAGTGCTGCTGGGGAGAGCTGGCTAACAGGCTCCCCTTCCCAGCTCCTTTGACATGTTGGGACAGTTGGAAAGCATTGTGCAAGGCTGGCTGCTGATAGCATGGTGTTCTGCATAGCAGGGAATTTCTCAGGGAAAGGGCTGGGAAAATGAAGGGAGGGAGGAAGGGAGGAAGTTAGCTGCAGATGAATGCTTGGTAGCTGCAGACACTGACCAAGCTGCTAATCTCCGGCCAGACCTGCAGGGATGGAACAGATTGGTCTCATATGTCAAGTGTTGTTTGGAAGAATGGAAACATAACTGTTTTAAAATTACTTTTTTATGGAGTACTTGTTTTCAGAGCAGAATTTCTTTTCGGAGTATACAGTTTTTGTACAACTCTGCCTGAGAAGGCTTCCCCTGCTAAAAGGCAGACAGGAGAATAATTTGGGAAAATAACACATTCCCTCCTTGGCAGCAGCTCAAAGAAAATAAGGAGGCAGAGTGGGATTTTTTGTAAGAACCATGTATTTATTACAATTTGTCTATTTTAGATACCACACTGTGAATGATTGTGTTTGTATGATTTGCCATTGGAGAACCCTTGGACTCTGCCTCCATTCTTCTTCTGTCTCATTAAATGTTGCAGTAAGTTCTCATCTGCAGCAAGTCTCATCTTTCCTGCCATTTAGATGAACTACACACACCAAAATCCACACAACAGACTCGTAACATAAATTACAAATGGAGCAAAGCTTTTAGCCCATTTGCTTTATTAAATTGGTAATGAGGGAAAGGTCATTGATAATAAGGTAAAGCAGGGCAGAACTTTTCTCAATATATTTGAAGAAGTGGTAGGTCTGCCTTTTCAACTGCTTTGATAGGCAGTCTTAAAAACCTGCATATGTTAATGTAGACTAAGTCATGATGGGAGGGAAGAAATACCAGATGACATGACTGTGAACAAGAGACTCAATTGAAATAATTTGTTTTTCCTGAAAAGTCCTCTTTGTTGCCACTTGCAATGACAAGAGGATCAATTGCACAGCCTTCATTCACAGGATTAGTGCTGGTGAAATCAATACCATCATTAATGGATTCAGGGGTCCTGTGTACTCTGAATACACTTTGACAGTGAGTGATGTAAGCACTTTTTAGGAGAATGAGGGATTTTCTACAACTGCTTCTTCCTATACTCACAGCATTATTCTGGCATGGAGCAGAGAAAGGGGTCACTTCCCTTGTGCTTTTATTTCTTGTCCAACGCTGATATGCACAATGCAACAATGAAACTGAACTATTTGAAAGGAACATGGGGAAGGGTGTAAGTTCCTCTGGCTGGCATTAGAGGGAAAATTGAAGTGCATTTAGATGGGAAGGTTTATTGATCTCATTCATGGGGCCACATGTAACACAGAGCATCGTCTCAGTCCCATCCAGGATTAGGGAGCAGTGCCGCTCCATTCCAGGTGGAGAGACCACAAAGGTGTAGGGCAAGGCTTTTCTCATGGCTGCCTGCTAGGACATGGCTTCTGTGCTATGAAGATGCCAGGGAGGCTCCATGAGGAGCCTGACTGGAAGTCCTCCTTGTTCCACACTTCCCTTTGCTCAGCTGGAGCAGCCCTGCCTGTGGGGGTGATCTTTTCGCTGTAGAAAAGTGAGAGCCTGCAGGACCTCCTTCCTGCAGGACAAATAGAGCTTGAATGTCTTGGGACTGTGGAAAATACTCTGATTTCTCAGTAGCTGCTTACATGAGACTTATTCTTGTGGGCTGCCTGAGTTTTACTTTGCATTAAAGATCACTGGAGTTCTTAATCCCGCTTTGCCAAGGGTGCAGCTTGGAACATTTGATCCCAGTGTGTGAGCACAGAGGGACAGGAAACCATATATGCCTAAGAAAGAGAGGGCCAAGAGAGCATAACTGTCCATCTGCAGGGCTTGTCTGGACTCTCCTGGGTGTGGGAGAAAGCACCAAAAAAGGTAACAGGGCAGAAGGGGAAATGCAGTCCTGAGAGCATTTAGCTGCCTTTGAGAGGAGCTTTATGGGGAGTGTGCAGGATTGGGCTCCAGGTGCACAAAGCCTGAGGCACACAGGCCTGTGAGTGCAGAGAGTGGGAGCCTGCATGCAAAGTCAGCTTTCATTCTTTAAAAATTGTCGTCTCTTAGTAACTCCCCCCTGGCAGCTTGCAGGGAGAAAGCTGCTGCCTTACTGCTTTGGGAAAGGTGTGTGTGTGCAGGGGATGGTTTGCTGGCTTTGTGCAGAGCTGCTGAGGGGTTAAATGGGTGAGAATGGATTTGGGGGCAATGCACTGGAAGGAAATCACCTACTCTCTGTGCAAGCACCTCCTCTTGGGGTGCTGCTCCTGCTTGGAAGGTGTAGCTGCTGCTTGCCCAGGGTTTGGCTGAGGCTGAAATTTGACTCAGAGGTATTTGAAGGTCATATTAGATCTGACCTCTCTGGATGAAACACCGAGGTCACAGCTCTGTTGAACTATATAACCTTTTTTTTTTTTCTCCCCCTTTCCTGATGCTTTTGTGCATTCAACTGGCCCAGCAGGGAAGGAGGCTCAGCACTCTGTAATTTGGGATCCCTCCCACCCCCGGGGGAGCTTGCTCCTATATTTCTTGAAACAGATTGGATCAACCAAAAGGGTTTGGGAATGGAACACTGTTACTTAGCTGGTGTGCTAGCTGTGTGCTTTACATCCTGCTTTAAGGAAGTGCTCCTTTCCATGCATTTTTCATTTGGAACCTCCACCACAAACTGATGTCTCTTTCCCTCTTTCTGCCCCTCAAGAGAGGAAAACTCTGTCCATGAGGCATAGGGGCACCTCCTGCTCAGAAAATCTTCAGTGTTGAAAGCAGAAGAATTTCTTGTGGGGACTGTCCTGCTGGCTTGCCATGAGGGCAGGCCCAAATAGCTGAGGAAGCAGGTGAAAGAAAGGGGGAAAAGCAGCAACCTCTTAAGCCACTGGAGTAATTTCTCCTCTGAATTTTTTCCTGTGGTCATAAATACCTGGTGAGTCACTTAATGGCCATGTGTCTGTTTCTCTATCTCCAAGGATGAGCTGTACCTTTCTGTATTTAGCCCATGGCTCTGCTGGAGCTTAGTTCATTAGTGTTTATAAAGAATTTGCAATACCAAAATGACAAGCTTAGGCACTGCCTAAAACCTTATTTTTGACTGTTTTCCCAGATCATCTTAGACTTTTTTCCTTGGTGTGTTCACACAGATATGTGTTAGATTTCCAGGTGATGGGTATAAAACCACTGAAGCCCAGGGAGTGAGGTGAAGGCAGACCAGGCTCAGTGGTGACACTGCTGTCATGTCTAGAGGGCATTTCCTGTGTGCTTGAAGATGGAATTGTTTGTGCTGCATCTGGACCAGTCTCCCTGTGAAGCTGTCATGTGTGCTCCAAAAATGCACAAAGGCAGCTTTTGCTTACAGATCCACCAGAGTGTCATAAGCTTGGAAGCAAAACTACTCAGCAAGCTGCTGGACCTTATCTGCTTGCTCAGTCTCATGTTGATGAGAGCAGTTGAAATTGGAACCCCTGGGGCCAGGCCAAGCTGCAGTGGGGAAAATATTAGGGAAGGATTTCAGGCAATGGAAACATTACATGTTTCCACACCCTCTTGTGTACAGAATACAAATAAAGAGCATTTTCCCTTGAGAGTTGCTGTGGAGGGTGTGAAGCAAAGTGGGACCCACCCGTTTGCACATTTTCTGGTTTATGTCCTTAAATGGCAAAGAAAAAAAAAAATCTTTGGAATTTAGCTCATAGGAGGGTTATAAATAGAGTTGTGGAGATAAAGTTTTGCTGTAAATGCTCTGTTTTGGGATTTGTTCAGAAGAGTAGTACAACAGACATGAAGAGGAAAGGTATTGCTAAATGAAGGAGGACAATGTCACTACACATACATGTACATGTGACCTTCCCAATCTTCCCCCAAAATTGTGGAGACCTCAGGGGCATGGAAATGACTGTGTCCCTTCTAAAAGTTAAATACCTTGGTGTGAGGAAGAGCTGGTGCTCATGATGTTAAATGGCTAAGGGGCCTGAACCTGTGACAGCAATGCAAACAAAGGGCCTGAGATGTGCTGGCAGCTCGTTTTGTGTCCTGGTCCAAAGGAGCTGTCTCTGCCTAGGGAGGAGCAGAGCAGGGCTGGACAAACCCTCACTCAGCAGCAGCTGCTGGGCTCCTTCAGAAGTCAAGGTTAGATCCTGCAGGCTGGTGCCCATTGGATTCCAGTCATCTTCAAAGGCAGCTCTGCCCAAATGAAGCAGTCTGTGATCAGGCCATTGTTTGTTTCTTATTTGCAAGGCTTTGATGTTCTCTCTTGCCTTTCTCACTGCCACGGGGCATGTTACTACCCTTTTCCCACTTCATTCTTTTCTTTGACAGTGAGCTCTCTAATGGTGAAATGGCCCTCACTTGGTTTCTTTTTTCCCCCCTTGAGCCAGAGCGTTCACCCTGGTAAAATCTTTCATCCCAGAAGCATAAAGGCATGACCTTTTATGATTCCTCTCAATTTCAGGGGACCTAGCAGTGCTAGTGTGATAGCCCAAACCATAGTTTTCCAATATCAGCTGTATTGAGGACAATTTCTTCTCAGTCTGAGTAGATTCAGCTGCAGAGGGAGGAAGCAAAGGATTTTACCTGCACCTTCCTAATGACCTCATGATAACCTCATTTCTCTCAGCAATTTCAACAGTCGTTTTGCTAGGGAGAATTTGGCTTTGCTCTGGCTAGTTAAAACTCATAGGTTTGGAAAAGAAATACCAAGAGCTTGGCTAAAATGTGTGGAAATAGGAGTGAGTTGGAGAAGTGTTTGGTCATCTCTCATTTACCTGCACAGCTTAACCTGCTCAGATGCTGCAGGATGCCTCTAGTCAGCAGCACTTTGGAGGGCTGCAGCCCTGGCTCTGCAGAGAGGGTTTGCTGCTTTGTTTGGCTTTGGGAACAGCATCTCCCCATGTGCAGAGCCACACCCCTCCCATGAAAATGAGGAGTTTCATTCAGATGTCTGATAAGCCACAGCTGTTGCTTTGCCACTTCAAACAGAGCTTGGATTATAAAGACTGAAGTGCAGCATTTTAATTGCTGTAAATATGAACGAGAGCGTTTAGGCAATCCAGATGATCCAGAGCCAAGCATTTCTGTGGCTAATGTATATTATACTGACAAAAGCAGGCCAGCTGAGAATTTCCCTGCTGCTGTCCCAGTAATTTAAAACACCACTAATCTCTTTTCTGCTGCATTGGGGAAAATGAGGGAGAACCTGGGCATTAGCTGGCCTGAATCTGAACTTCATTTCAGTGGCTGTACTGGGATACATTTCATGATGTAAATGATACTGAGGGTTTTTAAAAAAATATACATTGGATCTAGTTTGATTTCCTTGGGTTAGAGGAATTCAGAATTCCCTGTGAGCTGCTTGCTATCAAGAAGCTGGCCTTTTTTGTTTGATTTTCTACACATCCCCTAAAGGACAATGACAGCAGGAAATTGGGTCAAAATCCCAGTTACAAGCACTCACTGGGAAATGATATTTTGTACAAGAGAGGGCACTGCAAACCCAGAAAGCCAGGAAAATTCCATTGCTCCTCACTCCCTAGTGATTAAAAGGCCCTGCCATATATGGGAAAGGTCTGAGCTTCATTCACTCCAACCACAATAGTAAATGGCTTATTCACTGGACACAGTATGCAATCAAGGAGCAGATTGACAATAAAGAGGAAAAGCAGAAACTTTTGTATGTAGTCTGCTTTCTCTGCTGAGTGTTATTAGAAGCTTTGTGAGCAGCTTTTTTCCTTGTTCCTTTATTTAGATCCCTGTAAACTTCAGTCAGTTTTGTTTGCCACTTAACCCTCCTTTTAAAACCAGACACACCAGCCTATTTCCTCTCCTCCCCCTGCCTATATAACCCAAACAAGAAAAGAACATTTCCTTTACCAGTGCATATATAAATATAGTTCCTTGGCCTTCAGTGCACCTAGTGTGCATTTATATGGCTGAAAACTGGGATTAGTGTACAAAATCTCATTCTCACTAGGTATAAAGCAGTAACTTTAAGGAAAGCAATGATTAAATGCCATTGTTCCAGGGTCAGGAACATGAGACCACAGCAGTGAAGCAAATACCTGTGTGTGTATAAATAGGGATGAGTTTTGGGGGGAGGAAGGGAGCAATGTGCTTTGGATGGGAGCTGCAGAAGGGCTCCCCAGTGCTCCACACAGCTCTCAGGGGTTTCCTTTCCACCACATCAGTTTCCAGGTAGTGAAACCCTACACACAGACTGCACTGAGATGCAAAGTCACTGGAGCAAAGTCGTGTTTACATTCTTGCTTTTCAGTTTGTTTTGTTTGGGGGCTGGTACTCTGTGCCATCAAAATCATGGGGATCAAGTAGCTGGTCTAGCTGGATTTTATTTCACATGGAGAAAGGCAGTTTAGGTGCCATAATGTACTTTAAGGCAAGATGTGTTTTGCTTGATGGAGTTTTTCTGGAGTTTCCATTGTTTGTTTTGCATTGACAGTCTTAGAAATACGTTGTTTGTGTCGTATTGGTAGGTTTAGAGATTCTCTGATATCTCCTATATAATTTTGCTGAAAACCCACATCTTTGTGGCCAGGAGGGCTGATGGATCAATTGGATTTCCCAGGCTACACCTCACTCCACACCAACACTCCCGTTTTGAGGCCACGTTTTCACATGGGTGTTACAGCCAGCCACAGGACAGGGTGCCTGGATTTGAAACCAGCAAATAGTTTTCATCCCTGGCCAGCAGTGTTCTGAGGAGGTGGCATTTGACCATTATCACAGTCATGCCAAGACCTGCCCACTGAGGAGCTCTAATGTGGCCAAAAGAAGCACGGTCAAGTTGGGACTGTTGGGTAGTGCAGTAGTAGCAGATGAATAATTCTGTTTTCCAGCTCCTAGAAGGATCAGGGGTAGCCAATTTGGAGACCAAAATAACTACTTATCTAATCTCATTCATGTTTTTTCATTAAGGATTTGGACTGGGAGAAACTCTGCATTATATCAGCTTTTTAAATGGCATCTGCAGCCTTTGGAAAAGGTCCTTGTGCAATAATCACATTGAATGCAATAAGTACTATTGCATGGTCAAAAATGCTTTTCATTTATTCTATTTTTACCATCTCCATGATTCCAAAGGGAGAGGAGAGACTGCTTTGTTTTTATTTTACCTCTTAAAAAGAGGGAGGGATAAACAAAGCATGTTTTGGAGTGGTTTTTCCTTTGGTTTTTCTCTCCCCTAACTGATTTGTGACCCAGCTCAGTGTTTGTGCCATCTCATTCTGGCTGCCTGTAGAGAAGCTTTGCAGCAGCTCCTGCTGTTTAACTCTGCTGCTCTGCACTGTCAGTAAAGATTTTTATTGCTTCACCTGTCAAACCAAAAACTTTGTCATTCTTGTGCCATCTGCCATAGTGACCTTGATTTTCTAAAATAGGCAGTTTTTGTTTTGCTTTGGTTTTTTCCCCCCCTTCTGTTCACTATCATCTGTAAAGAGATGTGAGCTCCTTTCTTGGAGTCAACATATAGCAAACTTATTATTACCAAGTGGAGAGGGAGTAATGGTGTGTTTGCCTTCTGTGTCAGAGTATCTGATAGAGATCAGTTCATCTTAGTGAAAAATGAAAGGAATTTACTGTATGTATAGGAAATATGTTTTGTTATAAATGAACAGGTTGAAGTGGTGACAGGCTGTGCGTCTGACTTGCATGACAAAATACAGTTATACACTTCTGGAAGCCTGGAGACTGGTGTGATGAACTGGAAAAAACATTATAATCTGAGCAGGTTATTTCTGTCTCTCCTGTGACCCTTCAAGGCAATGGAAAGTCACTGATGGAAAGGCTGTTGGCATTAGCAGGCACAGAGCTGGTTTCATTGGTCCTGGTTCCATGCTTGCAGATCTCTGAGGCTGAATTTAAATAGGTACACTCAGTGTTTCCCAATTTAGAATTAAATACCAGAAGCTATAGGTGTAAAAAAATCCCCATAACCGACACCAATCTCCCCCCACAAAACCAAAAAGCTGGGAAAGCCATATATAGATCATCTTGTCCCTATCCTGTAGGCAGTGTAGGACAATTCCCAAAAGTACATTCACACATGTTTTGTCCATAAACACCTCTGTTTATTAACAAAATACAATAAACTCTTTTTTTTTTTTTTTTCTTTTCAGTGAGGATGGGGATAGTTTGCTGCACTTTCTAGATTTTAGCAAGGGGAAATAGCTATCATTCTAAAATGTGTTTCTTGGCCCGTGGATATTGCTCATGTGAATTCAAGCAAAAAACCCAAACCCCTAATGAATGGAAACTTGCAGAAGAGTTACCAGCAGCTGCTTTTATTATGGACCATGGCTCTGACATGATCTCACATGCGTTTGAGACAAGTGTTACCTCACTGGCTTCAATGGAAATGCTTTTCATTTGCAAGGGAGTAAATGAGGCCAGAATCAGACAGAGACCTAGGGAAACTCTCTGGGAGAGGGTTTTAGTCTGGGAAATGTGCTTTACATACACATAAAATATATGGGCATATCTGCACGCTGCAGTAAATGTGTCAGGCCACCTGAGAGAAAGAGGCCAAGTTCTGCTTTGAGTAGCACCTGTGTAAATCCAAAATGGACTGCAGGGAAAATGTGCCAGGGAGGACCAAAGGAGTATCTAATTTTCTTTGAGTGCTAGAGTGCATTTTTCTTACTGGATTTCTCAGGTTTCCTTGATTAGATGGCTAGAAAATACAGCAAAATTAGGCTGTTCTCAGGGGGCTTCATGTTTTTGGCTCCTTATTTCAACCATACCAAAAAAAGTTGTGTTGATTGTGAAACCAGTTCAGACAAAAGCACCACATTATTCTGCCTTGAAAATAAAGAAGGAGCAGTGAAATAAGAACTGTATATTTCTTGAGTCAAGTCTTCAGAATTGGGCAATATAACCTCTTCTTTCAAGCTCAGCTAAATCTTGCAAAATTGGAGGAAGGTGTCTGTGCTCTGTTGAAAATGTAGCTATGGTCTCAAAAAGGCAGAAGAACTTTAAAACTCGTTCAGGTCCAGCTGGGGTGTTAGTAAAGAGGAATATTTTGGTGTTACAGTGAAGTCTGCAGCTGTGGCATGGGCTTTGCTGTTTTTCGGGGTGTGAGGAAATGCAGTTGAAAATGTGACAGGCATTGGTTAAGAGTGAGTAAAGGACACAAGAGAGGGATTTTCTGCCCTGGTTTGTTGCTGCCCTTATGTTTTGGTAGCCCTGCTTGCTGCTCTCCTGTACAGCAGCACCTGAGGTCAGGCACACCTGGAACCTGCAGCCTCTTGGGTGTGAGCTTTGAGATGTTGTGCTTTAGGCGCAGAGTTGATTTTAGCAGGATTTCCCACCAGTGTAAACACTGGTTTCAGATGCTTTTTGCTCTGCTCAGTGTTTGAGGCAGTGATGTTTTCAGGTGTGTGGTGTAGAGTTTCACTGTAATGTGGTTTGCAGCTGATGCCGTGCACTCCCTGTGATGGAGGGAAAATGGTTTAAGACCATGGAATTCAGTAGTGTTAACTTTCATTTTTACTTTCCTTGAGGACTTGAAGGAAAGCAGAATGATGGTAATTAAGCTTGATCTGTAGCCCAAAATTGAGGGGGGGGGGGAAGGCAATAAAGTATGGGGAATGTTTTAAATGGCCCTATCTGCTTATTTAAAGGGAGCTCTTAGGGAGTGGGGTTACAAGCCTCTTCTCAGCCTATTACAGGTTTCTAAGTGTTCAGTGTCTGAGCCAAAGCTAATTATATTGTCCACAGAAAAAGCCCAGCAGAAGCTGGTGTCCCTGTGGTTCACACAACTGCTAATTATTTCCAGTGGTGATGCTGAAACGCGTTCTTACATAATTGGTCTGAGATCACCAACTTGTTTCGCGTAGATGCGGTTCTGCACCAGGCAGGAACGACTCCTGCCAGCTGCAGGGCACTGCCAGGTTCACAGTGGCAGCACAGAGTAGAGACCCTGTTGCTGAAAGCATTTGAGATGAGACTTTTTAGCTCTCCCTAGATCTTTCCCCTGAGGAAATTCAATGCTGCTGAGAGAGAAACTCCAGTGGGAGAGCTCATGTTTGAATACAGCACAGAAATACTTTTATTCTGCTTGCTTCCAGCATTCTTCTGTCTTATAAACCACCCCATATTTCTATTTTAATATTGTCTTTAGTTGAACAGCACTTAGCAAATTGAAATTCTGCCTTGTATGTGGTAAACAACACTGTGCATGTTGTAGGTCCTTTAACTGAGACAAAAATGGCCAAGGTTGTGTGGAAAATCACTGAGAGAGAGGGGCAGAGGTTGGGACTTCTGTCTCCTGCAGCAAGGTCTAAAATATGCTGTCATCCCAGGGAATAACACCCAGAGGTGTCCAAGTTTTGGCCAGGACAGGATTAATTTTCTGCAGTAGCTTGGGAGGGGGTGCTGGAGAAGGAGAGGCTGGACACGACCTGGCAGTGTGAACTTGCAGCCCTGAAAGCCAGAGATGTCCTGGGCTGCATCCAAAGCAGTGAGGGCAGCAGGGGAGGGAGGCAATTGTGCCACTGAGCTCTGGGGAGACCCCACCTGAGAGTGCTGCATCCAGCCCTGGGGTCCCCAACACTAAAAGGACTTGGGGCTGTTGGAGGGAATCCAGAGGGGGTCACCACGTGGATCAGAGGGCTGGAGCAGCTCTCCTATGGCAAAAGGCTGAGACAGTTTGGTTTGTGCAGCCTGGAGAAGAGAAGAGTAGGTCTGAGATAAAGCTGGGCTTCGGGGCTGGAATGCAGTGTAGGATCAGACTGCACCCATTTCTGCCATGCCCAAAAGCAAAGCAAGAGTTGAAATGTGTCAGAAATGAACAACCAGAATTGTGGAAACCCAGGGCACAGGGAATGTTTCTCTGTCTGCTCTGGGGTGCCCTGACCCCCAGGGCAGCACTGACTCTGGCCCTCATTCATAAAGAAAGTTTCCCAGACTTCAAGGTAGACTGGAATCCACAAAAGTGTGAAATAGATTATAGAGAGCAGTGTAGGTGTATCACTTGGTGAGAAATTTAGGTTTTGGGGTTTTTAGTATGTTGTGGATGGAAGCAAGATGGAGGGCACAGGGTGTCATCCTGAGTTTCTTCTTCATGCTTCTTCTTCCTTCTTCTTCTTGGGTTTGGGTGGCATTTTATAACTGGGCAGGAAAGTCCCCATTGCAACTCTTTGGGATCAGTTATTGGGTTAAAAGGGAAAATAATCCAGGTGTCAGTTCTTAATTGGATAGTTTAATCTTAAAAGACCTTGCAACAAGGGATTGTTGGCCATTTTGTGCCTTGCTGCCGAACTGACAGTTGTGAGACTGCTTTACTAATAAGAAATAATCAACACCTGAGTCCAAACATGAATTACTGTCTCAAGTGCCTTCAATCCAGACCCAGAGAAACCCACAACTGGGGCCCCCATACAGAATTTTCTGGTGGAACACCTCTATGGCAGAAGGACAGGAGGGTACCTAGGAGCAGCTGTTTCTCATCCAGCTTTGGTGCTGCCTGCTGCACAAAGGAGCACAAAAGTATCTCTGAAGTACCAGAAAGAGAATCTTTATGTACTGCATGTGACTTTGCATTTATACAGGTGCAATTGCCTTCAACTGAAGGGCCATTTTGATGAGATAGAATGTCTCATTTATGTCTTAAATATAAATTATGTTTTGATGTTTCTATGAGTAGCAGAAAACAAACACACTCCACTTGTGTTGGTGCTCCTGTATGCATGAAAGATGACCTGTCCTCTTTCCCCACATGCATTTTCTGTATGGACATAATGCCCCTATTCAGCATTCATAAAGACACCACTGGCTACCCAACGTGGCTGCTTGATGAGGAGAGGCATTTGCAGAATTCCACCCAGCTGAAATCACTGATTCTGCAAGTGGAATTTGTTTATACATTTTTTTTTCTTTGTTAAAAAATGTAATTAGTGGTTTACCATGTTTATATGGATAGCACCAGCTGAATCTTGTTCCAGTCCATTTTAATGTGACCTACAATAAGCATTGTGCAAAAAAATTCTGGCTGGGATGGCAAATTTTAAGTTCAAATTCCCATTGTAAGTAAGAAGCTTTGTCAAGCCTAATTAATCTCCTTAGGTGATATCAGGAACTTATTTTTGTTTGGGGTTTTTTTTTTGTGGTTTTTTTGTTGTTGTTTTTTTAAGGGATAGGAACAAAGGAGACCTAATAGAAGTAAGCTGCTGTCCTGCAAATTTAAGGGATTAAATATGGAACTGTTGTATTATATTGAAGAATCAAGTCAATTCACCACCCAATACTCACCTTTTCAAGTCAGCAATCCCTAAAATCTCTTTTTGGGGAGCAAGCTGTGCTCTCATCCAATTTCTTATCAGGGCAAGGCTGCCAGTGCACAACTTTGGGATGTGCCAGCCATGCTAAGAGTGTCAAAAAAAGCTGATTTGTTGGAAACTGAGGGACAGTGCTCTCCCAGAGTGCTTTCTCTTTTACCTGATTGCTTTATTTTGTATGTATTTTGCTTTACTTTATTGATCTCTGCTACTTCTGGTTTAATAACACAGCAATAGGAAGCTTGTGGACAATTTATTTAAATAGCTTTTGGGCAATTATATTGTAGCAATATACTGCTTATTGCATTGAAACCAGAGCAATCTATGTCTAGGCTTACCTCTGGTGAAGTTAATTTCTAACCACTTGTCATTCTACAGAACAGATCTGAAAGTGGTGCAAAAAAAACCAGTTGTTTCCCCTCTCCCTTAAGAATGAAAAAAGCTTCTATGTTCCCTAGGTTACTAAATAAAGAGTTCTAGAGAAAAATGTCTGCTTTGGAAATGCCCAGCACAATATTCAGAGATGACCCTAAGAGGCAGTGAAATGCCTTTAGAGGAGCCCACATCAGAAGTTTCAGGCACTCTCCTGCTTGTACTTTGTGGGATGGTATTTCCAGCAGCTTTGAATGAAATGTAAATGTAAATTTCCAGAATGAAAGTAGTCATTCCTCTTCTGGGTTGTCCCATAGAACAAGCACAATATATTCTGGATTTCCCCAAAACATTTCTCTTAGGAACTTTTAATTGTCATCATTTGGATTGGGAGTTGCTCTCCTAAAAGAGCAGCTCTGGCTGTTGTGGGGATTTTTGTCATTTTTTCCTGTCCAAGATTATTTTAGCATTTCTTCTCCTGCTAACAGCTGATGCAGACTGCCCAAAGAAATGTGTGCCTGCCCTTGACTTTGACCCATCTGAATCCATTCAGTGGCTTCACATTTCCTAGATTCTGGTTGTGCTCACTGAGGGGACCTGAAATGTCATTTTTGAATGCTGTGCTGTCTTCAAACATCTCAGTCACTGCTCCATGGCCAGAAGTATCTGATTTTCAGCTGTTGACATCAACCTCAGAATAACATCACTTCTTGTGCATGAATTTATGTAGATTGAGAAAGGCTTCATTTGACAAAGACCAAAGATTTAAACATTTAGGTAATTGCTGTCTAATTATCATAGCCTTGGTAATGTGTCAAGGAAAAAGAGAAAAGGATATAAGTTACTTTGAGCCATCAGATAAGAACTATAGATCCTGTAGTACATGTTAGCTGCAGCATTTCAGTTCCTAAAATGTGTGCATGGTTAGCAGCTTTAGGCACTTGGTGCTGTCTTTGATTATAACAGTGCTGAACTTTAGCTGCAAACCTGAAAGTTCTGATTTTCTGGTACATCAGTAAGTGAAACCTAAACCCATGTAATCTGTAAAAGTAAATGTAATTACTTTAGCAAATGTGTTACAGCTGGCCAGGTTTGACATTAAGGTATCTGTTTCTTATAGCTGACTAGTGTCAGAAGACAGAGGTGATGGCTTGAGCTGTGTTTTGCAGGCAGAATGGAGCAGAAAAATTATTGCTTTGCATTCTTCTGTGTGTACATTAAAGTGAACTAAACAGAGTTGCAGATCTCACCTCTGGCACTTCCCACTATTTTCTTCTGTTTAAAGCATCTTGGTGAGAGTAGCTTTTTTTAAATTTCAGTCTCTGGTAAAATTGTAGTTAAGTGGGCAGCTTCAAAATTGAACACTTGATAAAATCTTGGAGAACACCTGAGCTGTGACTGATCTCTTTCAAGGTGGCAGTCTGCTAGAGCAGGAGATGGGACTCTTGCACTCCATCACTGGTGCTGCTTTGGTTTTGCTTTAGCAGGATTTTTGCCCTTCTTTCCTTGGTTACTTATCTAGCAAACGTATTTGAGATTTCTGCAGTAGCACAGAGCTAAAGGGCTGACTGCAGCAAAGGTTTTCAGCTTTGGTCAGTGATTTCCATGGTAAAAATAAGATAATGAAAGGCTGTGCAAGATCTCTCTCTGGTCAGGGCACTGGCACAAAGCGCTGCTTGCACTGGTGTGGGTCTCTTCATTATTCCCCAGACTTTGGAGTCACTTCCTGTTGTGGACAGAACCTTATTAATCTGCCATAAGAGCACCCTTGTTTCCTGACCTTTTGGAAATTTCAGCAGTTATTTTTCACAGGAATGCTGTGGCTTGAGGCTTAATTAGGGCCCAGGAAATGTTTAGAGGTCTTTAATGAGAGGTGCCCTGGAAGTGAAAAGTGCACTGTGATGTTATTAACTCAAGTGATGCCTACCAAGACTAGAGGTAGATAAGGCTATCATCAACTGCTCAGCTTTTCTGTTCCTGCTCTTTGATCTTGCAGGTTTCTAGTTCTTCCACTTCAGCAGTTTTAAATTCCTCCTCACAAAGAACACCTATTGAAGTAATGTGGAACAACTGATTTTTGGATCACTCATTCAAACAACTGGAGCAAATTATTAGGTTTACAGTTTCAGGCTCAATTTTTAGGGCATTGGGGTTTTTAGAATTGCTTTCTGGGAGGCTTAGCATTTAGGAGCAACTGTCTTGAGTAGCCTAGGTGTGTTACAGGACAAGAGTACCTGTGGGATCTTCCTGAGAGGCGGCCTCATTCTTGTTCTCGTGTATTCTGGTCTTTCCAAGAGTCATTTTTCTCCTGTGAGATGCTACTAGGAGTGTTTTTTGTGGCATCATTAACAACTCTGTTAAGATCTTGATCTTAACCATCCTGGACCTCATGCAGCATCTGGAAGTAAAAGCTGCAGTGAAAGCCTAAACTTTGTGGGGTTTTTGGTTTTCCTTTGGGTTGCCCTTTTTTTTTTTTTTTTCAAGAAGCAAAGCTGTAGTTTCTGAATGACCTGCAGCTATTATGCAGGCAAAATTCCTGCTCTGAATGGTTCCCAGGATAACTCTGCATTGTGTATGTCCCAAGCAACTTGTAGCTGGGATTTGTTTTGTTTGCTTGCAAAAGAAAATTAATATATCATGATGGGCAATGCACGGCACATAAGTCAAATTACACAAACAACTGAGCATTTTTGTGTTCTTATATCTGTCAGTGGATAATATTTAGAAAACAAAGTCATTTAAAAACCTTAAAGAATTTTGGCTGCCTTTCAGAAATGGTGGAGTTAAGTCAATAAAACGCTCAGTAGAGATTGTATGTCCCCAAACATATTTTATCTTGACAGGTTATATACTATTGAGAGCTACAGCCATGACTTGAAGCCAAGTTGGGAAAAGAACAGTTCTGTTACAGGGCTGTGTTTGATGGGAATATGAGGAGGGGAAGGGAGAGAATTGTGTGAGCTCTGAGAATGCCAAATGCAGAAAGCCTTGCTAAGCTGAGCTCCTGGGCTCTATAAATCACTGTAACATCAGTAGGTCTTTACTGATTTACATCTCTTGGGCATCTGTTTTGGTTTTTATTTTACACAAACCTAATTTCTCTGGATGCATGAAAGCATGGGGTTTTAATAGGAGTTATATTGATGGGCAGTAGCTTGGAGTCTGTGCATGAGAGTTTGTAGTTGGTATTGACTTAAAAAAAATAAAACAAATAAAATGAACAAGTGTGGCAATGTCTAGCCTCCATGATCTGGATCAAATCAATCCATGATTTCTCTGCACTGATGTGGCTCCATTGAAGTTTGCTTATCACACACCTTGCCTCTATGCCAGTGTGTGACTGGAAAGAATAGATTTTCTGGGTAGGAGACTGGAAATGATGAGTTAAGTGACAGAACAGAGACTTTATTGCCCTTTGGGTCCTCCCATCTGAAAAGAATGTGGAAAATACACTCAAACAGCAAGGAGGAAAAACTCTGTTAAAGCTGTTGAAGGAAGCCCAGTAGATCTAGTCCCACTATTGCAGGACTGTAACTCTTTGGGGTTATGGAGACAGAAAAGTGGTGCTGTGGAGCAGCAAAGTGCCTTATCCCTGTTTCAGTTAGCCTGCATGTGAGTCCTGTGCAGTCCTGCTCTTTTATCCCAGTGAGAGGCTCCATGTAAAGGTGGAGGTCTGGCACAGGTGTTCATTCATCCCTTGTTTTGGGAAGGTAAATTCGCTTTGCAGGTACTAAAGGAAACATGCATGCAGAATGGGCATGGGCTGCAAGAGCTTCACTCAAGGCAGGGAAGAGTAAACTTTGAAGTGAATTTGAATAGTGTTTTGGTCTGCTTATTTAGCAGAAGTTGGAATGGTTTGGGGTTAAAGTTGTGAAAGAGTTATAGAGGATTTAAGTTTACTGCTCAGTCATCCTATATGAGCATTGGCAAGGCTTTGAAGAAGGGAGTTGAGAAAGTCTCATTTTGACAGTCTGTTCTCCTGAAACCTTTGCTTTGGGGAATCTTTAGTATCATGTAGATCTGTAAGAGGACACAGAAGACTATTGTTGGTTGGTGACCTCCCCTTTTGTCTGTCCCTTCAGAATCCTGACTTCTAAAAGACCCCAAACACTCTTAAAGTAAGGAGGAGCTGCAATAAGAATGTTGGTCAGGCTGAGTGTCTTAAAAATAAGTATGACCATAAGTCACACAGCAGTATGCACTGCCTAATAGGGTTATGTGGTGTGTTAAAAAGTTAAACAAATGATATTTAGACTTGTAGATTTTTAATTGTTTTTCCTTCCTAGAAATATCTTGAAGGTATTTTGCTGTGTTGCTACTATTAAAATAGATATTTTGGACTGTTATGATTCAATTGATTTAAAAAAAAAAACCCAACAACTTGGAGGAATGTTTATATTTTTCCTCCTTAGATGTTCTGTCCTTGAGTCAATGAACAGCGGCTTGAAGCTGATAAGGAATGCAGTTCAAAATGATGTTTGACTGCAGTGTGGAGGCAGCTGCTGGGAATTAAAAACCTCAGAGGACCACCCTTCCCCAGCATGGCTGTGTGTGTGTTGGCCTGAGAGGCTTCATCTGCCCCTGGATGTCTTTCTTAATCCACTTAAGTGTTAGATAATTATACTGGGGAGGCTGGGGCGGTGCTGTTTGCACACAGAGTGAGATTGACCACTAATTGTGGAATTATTTCTCTTATGTGAGAGGAGAAATAGAACTATTTCCCATATTTTCCTCTGGGAGATGGCTTTGAATTAAACACTACATATTCACCCATTCATTACCTCAGGGTGGGAGGCATGGAAGGCTACTGGTGAAATGAGTTTAACAGGGAATTAACAGAGTCTCAGGGGTGGCTTTCTCCAGGCTCCCTGAGCTCAGCCAGTGCTGCTTGGCATGGTGTGCCCTTCTCTGCCATGAGCTGAGTACCAGACAACATTTCATCATTTTCTTTCTCCTTTTGCACAGTGAGGGTGAAACGAGTGCACTGGAGCCATTTCACAAGGATAGAGGCATTTGTCTTGCCCTGTATTGTGTTGACTTCAGCTACAGCAGGAGAAAATCCTTAAGGTGCAGGAGTAGCAATAGGGAAGTGTAGCACCAATAATGTGGAAGCTGTGTCTTTTCTTCATGGGGAGCTCCTACATTTGAATTGAGAGCTCTCATCACTAGCCAAAGAATCTCTTGAATTTTTTGTCTTCTGATGACTCTTGATTTTGAAAAAGATCAAGACTTGGGTAAATAAAAATCATTAAAACATACCAGGAGCTTAGATTCTTAATTGGATTCTCAGTTTGAATTGAGTTCCTTACCTTTACTTGATGACTCATTTTCAGAGAGATACTTGCTAAATGAGACTAGATGACTTGAAGTTCTGGGCACTGAAAGGCACAGTGTGATGCAGAATTGTAAGGTCAGATCCAGCTGAAGTCAGAAATTACTGAGAGTTGTTGCTGTCTGACAGTTCAGTGATTTAAGGCACACAAAGCAATATTCTCCAGCAGTGTTCAGGACATGCTCTTCAGCTCAGAACTGAAGACATATTTTTCCACTACACCTGTGTGTAGTCATTCTAATCTTTAGTAGATTGCTGCTCAGGACTTGGTGGTGTCTTTAGGGAAGCATAATGAAATCTGTGTTGCTTAGTGTCTGCTGTAACTTTTTCTAAATAGAGGATTTCATAGCCAGCATCTTTCATCAGCCCTGGATTCCCTCAGTTTGTCATGCTGCAGTCACCTCTCACAGTCACCTTCACTGGGGGTGTTTGCAACGTTCTGCTGAAAGAAGGAATCCTGTAGTGCTGTGAAACAGTGACATAAACTCAAGAGGCCCCACAGAGAGAAAAAAGATTTTATTATAATGCATATACTTAGACATGGCTGTGGTTGTATAGGACATCTGGCTCCTCTACTTTTGAAGCAACTCAGTGTTTCTTGTTTTCATGGAATAATTGGAATAATTCCTCTAAATGCTGAACCTGCTGTTGTTGGACAAATTTTGCACTTGGCAAAACATATTCAAATATTATCTGAGGCTTTCATTCCTTCAGATATTTCTTCTGCCTAGGTGTTGAGAAATTGCACGATGGTGGCTGGCAGGGCAAAGAAAATCTAAAGCAAAAAGGCTGCAGTGAATGATTGACAGGTGATTGGTACAGATTTTCAAATGTGAAAGTGTCACAGTGTGAGCCAGCTGAAGTTAAGGTTGTTATTCCTGAAAGCGCCACTAAAAGCATGAACCAGTTAAAGTGAAGTGGCATTTTGGAAGTGAAGTCAGGGTTTTTCAGAGATCACACTTCAGAAAAGCAGACATTCTTTTTTTAGCTTTCACTGGTAGAAATCCAGATGCATGCTTTAAAACAGTTTACTCTGGCTGCAGTCAAATAAGTAAAGACAGAATGTTGGTCCAGATGGGGATGCTTAAATCACCAACTCATGTCTTAATTTCTCTTATTTTCCTTCAGTTTATCCTCCCTTTGAAATCTGGTCACCTAAGAATTTTCCTGAACGCTGTGATCTGGAACATTTCCTTAAAACAGTATCCTCTGAGTTATTTTAGATTGCTGATTTACTGCTGTCTTTCCTATGTCTTTTTAGGTTTTTAATTCTTTCTGCAATGATTCTCCACTACTGTCAAGCCTAGGGCAGTAATAAAAAGAAGCTTCTTTTCTTTTATTCAGTTCCTGGTTGTCCCATGTCCTCTGATTTCCATGATGACAAAGCATGCTAATGTGAGCTACCCCAGTACCTGGCATGGTCTTTCATGTTCTGTCTCTTGAAAAATATAATTTATTGGAAGCTGGCTCATTGGAAGTACTGGATGAGCGGTCTTGAAATGAAATTAATTTGCTTTCTAGAAGAAATAGCCCAAAGAGCAGCTTTTATCAGGCTTCTCTCCTGCCCTGAGAGAGCCCAGCTGTTAGGAAGTGGGAAGGGATGTGTGCAGGCCTCATTCTCACACAATGGTTGGCCTTTTTTGTGCAGGCTGTTGGGAGGGCTGCTCATTTATAGCAACTGTTTGTGTGAGCGAGTGAAAAACTGTCAGGGTCCTGTCTAAGGAAATGGTGTTCCATTGGTGCAAAGCCTCATCAGGTGTCATGAGGTAGATTAGTAAAAATAAATTTGCAAATTTTTCCAGCCATACAGCCCTGGACTGTTATTGTAAAATGAGTAAAGATACTCAAAATACACATTCATTTGGGTTTTCTTTCCAAATCTGAAAAAACAAATAGTCTATCTAAAGCCTCTTTAATGGAAAATGATTCCCAAGGGGTTAGAGAGCTTCTGGTTTTTTTTTCCAGTAATGAAAAAGTTAGCACTGAAACAGGAAGTGCATATAAACATCTACTCAGCAAGCCCATGACACATTTATACAGCGGAGAGTTTAGAGGTTAAGAGTGTCCAGTTGGTACTGGGAATGCTCCAAGTTCTCCAGGCTTCCAGTTTCATTGTTGTGTTTGAAACCTTAGGGAAAAGTACAAGTACTTATCAAATATTTGCATTTATCCACATTCTTGCAAATGACATGCAGGAATGATATTTTAGAGATTCCTTGAACTTACTCTGGCTGTGGAAATTCTGTGGTCTGCCCTGTCCCATAGCTAAAAATGTTGCTGTTTGTCTAGCTGTCACTTTTCCAATTTCCAAGACAATTAATTAGAAAACTCACTGGAATGAGGAGAGAGAAAAAAAAATCTCCTTATCCACATCCCATCCTGAAAAAGGTTTTTTACAGTGTGGGGGTGGTGGGAGAAGCAGGGCCTGGAAGCTTTGTCCATAAAATCAATGGTGGGATAATTTCCAAGGTCAACAGAGTATACCGTGGCTGTACTCCTGTAACCTGTGACTCCCATAAACACTCCTTTGCAACACGAAAACACCCCAGCTCCTCTGGGATTACCCCTGAGGAATGGGTCAGCAGGGGAGGCCTGGCCCTCTCTGTCAGTGTTTCTGTCTGGTGATCCTTGGGCAGATGGTCCCTGTGGAATTCCAACGTGATTTTGGGAAATGTGTATCAGGCACGCTGGTCTCTTTGAACAGTCGTTGTTAACAGAGCTCCAGAACTGGAAAACTCAGGGAAAAAATATGAAGTGAGAAGCAGAAGTGAAGGAGAGTCACTACTGGGTGATATTACAGCTGCTGCTGCTTAGAATTCAGACAAAAAGCACAGAGGACACCAGGATCAAGAGGGTGGGGGGATAGTGAGCAGTGATGAAGATAAGGCAGCTGTAGAGTGCAGTCTGTATCATTCAATAAAGTGACTCTGTTCAGATAAATTGTTGTAATGCAGCCAAAACCAAAACCATATATTAAGGAACAAGAAAAATGGAATGGGGGACTGTGTCTCCTGTGTATGAACAATATAGGAGTCTCTAATAAAAATCAAATCTTGGGACCTCCTTGGGGACAGATATTGGCTACTAACTGGCTCTGTGATTCTAGCAGAGAAAATCCTGTGCAATAGCTGGAATCTGAAACCAGACAAGTAAATTAGACACACATTTCTGTGCTCAGGGTGAAGAAAAATGTTTGGTTGATTCTTCTGTTGGTGGTGGTAAGAAAACGTGACATCTGCCTTATGTCACAGCCCACAGTCGGGTTTTTACTTCTTCCTTACAGTTCAGAAGTCCCCTTGAGTTCTATCTAAAAACTGATTTGGGGACTGTTTGTGCCCAGGGTCAAAAGTCCCACTAGACCAAGTGGGAACCTTTCTGACCACCCCTGAAGTGCAAATCTATTGCAGCAGGAGTATCGAGCTTGGTTAATTAAAAGTCCAACAGGAATAACTTTGTTGCACCGGTTAATAAACTGTGCTATCGAGCGCGTCTGGAGCTGCCACAGAAAAGTGATCCAGAGATGTCTGCAAAGACATGAAACACAAAATAAAATGTGTGGAAAATCCTACACACGAAACATGAAGGCTGTTGTTGGACTATTGCAAAATGGCTTTTGAGCTCCCATGCAGTAAGGAACCAGAAACTGGGGGTAACCAGCAGGGCACACACTCTAGGGGCTTTTTCTGGATGGGTTCTTTCATGGGTTCTTTCTTTTCTGAATTCCAGTTCTTTCAGGCTGGAATTTATTGTAGATTTAACTTCACAATAATGACACATGCGCTGGAGAAAAAGGAGATTATATAAGTGAGATGCATTGCCCTGCTGCACCTGCAAAAGGGGAGCAAACTGTTCTGATAACTAATCATGATATAGGCACTAAATGTGTTCTTGGGTCACTCAATGTGTCAATAGACACCTCAGTGACAGAACAAGAAAATGTTATTTAAAGGTTGCTTATATATAACTTATGCAGAATAGAATGGATTTACTTTGAGCTGTCTGTGCCTTCCTTTGTTTTTAGAGTTTTAGGAATAAAGAAATACTATCTTCCACTAGGTATTTATCAATAGATCAAATTAGTGACAGCGGACCAGCAGTTTTATAAGACAATGTTGGATCTGAGTTAGAAACCAAGCCCCATTCCTTTTAGAATGTTTACATGCTTACTTTTGTGCAGAAGCCAGGGTGGATGAATTTTTTGGTATTTTATTTTTCAAGTGTGATATGGTAAGAAGATGGGTGTGAGTGAAAGAGAAGATTAATTCTTCTGTGGCATTTATACACCCAAGTGAGTGGGGATGGTTGCAAAGTAAAGCAGGTATTACAAAGAATCAGAAAATTTTGTGAGTTTTGTGGTTTAGGGTCTTTTTATTACTGTTTTTGTGGTGTTTTTTTTCCCCTGGGTTTGCATTAATATTCCTGAGGAGGGCTCAGAGAAAATAATTATGAGAAACGACAGTAGAACTTAGCAAGAGACTTGAAACTGGGGAGGAAATGTGAAAGAAAGAAATGAAGATGGCATTGGATCTTAATGAGAGAGAGGAAGGAGGGCAGAGCTGTCAGGAGTGACAGAGAGGACAGACAGAAGCAACGAAGATGGGTGCAGGTTTTTGAAGAGCCAGTCTGAAATAATGCTGTGGAAAAAGGGTAGGAAGGGATGGACAGAAGATTTATAGGTGATGGAATGATACAGTCATGGAATGAAATCAGAAATACCAGCTCTGGGCACTGCTGGAGGTGACAAACTGTTTAACACAGGTTTGGAAGGCTGTCCTATTTCCATTTAGGTGTGATGTTGTTCAGTATATTTTAGAGTATTAGTAGCAATTTTGTTAATTGTGGCACTGCTCCATCTGGTGGAAAATAATTTTTTCCTGTTTAGCATGGACACTTCACATATCTGATGGTAAAAAGTGATTGGAAAATCCACCCCCACCCCCTTCCCCATGTATTTCAATGCCCCAAAAGCAAATAACTACCCTTTAAAATCCTGAGGGGAACAAAGTAGTGCAAGGCACTTGTATGATGTATGTTTTTATATAATTCTCTGCTCTCCAGAAGTTTTTGGTGGTTATCCACACTATCTTCCTACTCATCATCAGTGTCTTGGTAACAAAGGTTTGTCTTCTATTTTTCTGTAAGCTGTATGTAGGCAGTATTGACTTGATGTCTTCTGTGACAGGTCTGGTTGTAGTTCCACCTTTTTTGAAAATTTTTTGGTAAGCAAAAAAAAAATAATATTGGTAACATCATTTTTGTGAAATTTAGGAGAATGTTGGTATTTGTTTTTTTTTTTTTTTTTTTTTTAACTAAAAAGCATTAAAATATGTACAAGGAAAAATGTTTAATCTGTTTCTATGACTCTGGCCCCAGGTCAGTGTTCCAAAGTTGATGTCCTGGGTAGGACACATCGTGGCAGAGTATCAGAATTCTGCTCTGTGATTAACTGGCTCAATGTGAACCTCATGCAAAGCAACAGAGGGTGGATCTGCCATCACATGAGCCTTTAGAAGGAAATTTTCACCTGAATACTTGGGTTAGTTTGAGACAGACCCAAGTTAAATGTAGAATTTTTCATCTTTTTTGTGTATTCAGTGCTTTTGCTTCCATTTTCTCTGCCCATGAGTTTGAGTCTTGACTTCTCAGTAGGATTCCAGGACACGTTTCTAACTTGCTCTTTTGTGACTCAAAGTTACACTTCCAGATGAGTGCTTGCATAGGCTTCTCTGCTGCATCTTTCATCACCATTTTCAGATGTCTCCCTGTAAATGTCAGGCACTTCAGCACCTTGATGACTTCATGTATCTTCGTGCAGGGCTGGTGGCCTGGGATATCCTACAAGTGTGTTTATCTTGTCATCACTTGTGCTTTGGACCTGCTCCTGAGCAGTGCAGAGAGAGGACTGAGTGATTGCAGCCCTTGCTCTGTGCTATCCCACTGCCCAAACTTGCCCTCTTTGCCTGCTTTTGGATCTGGCTGAGTCCCAGGATCAAGGACAAGGGGAATATTATCTCCCCATGGCTGTGAGCTGGAGAATGCGTTGCCAAAAAAGTTCCTGGCTGCGTGCAGTGTGATAGCATCTCAGCATTTTAGCAGGATCTGTCACACAGCTGGAAGTGCAGCGTGCTCTTGTGTCTGTTTGGTCATGGTGCTGTAAACTGTTTATGAGGATTCTTATCAAGATGATCCATCTTGAATCCCATGTGTGTCATCCTCTTTGTGGTTTCAGCAGGGCATTGCACAACGAGTGGCAGGGCTGCCTGATTGATAAGTCTGATAAGATCCATCGGATCAGCATGGCTCAGGTTTGTGTGGTCACTCTCAGCTTTGATGTCTGTGTGCTCTGCTTGAGTCTCAGGTAGCTGCATGGCTTTAACCACTTATTACCCAGCTGTACTCTCAAATTCTCCTTGCCAAGCAATACATGCAATTTTATTGCCACCTTCCATTTTAAGTAATATGTCTGGGTCTATGTATTATATTGCATTGTAGTATATATTATTACATACATATATATATATATATATATATACACACACACCTTTCCAGGCTTTGTAGTCTGGCCAAAGCAGTATTGCAACATGGATTGCTTGATGGTTTGTTGGGTTGGAGGCAGTGAATTGAAATGGACCATGTGAAGCAATGCTCTTCTCTATAGGTTCAGTGTTTTGGCAGTGCTGTCTCAAGTTGAGCTAGCAGGCAAATATGTGCTGGACTTGGAGTCACTGACTCCAAGTGACTGACACAGTGCTATCTGTCATTTTTAATGAGCATTTAACTGTTAGGTGTTAAATGGAGAAAGTAGTGAGTGTAAAAGATATAATTTCCCTCTGCTGCAGTGGTTTGCAGTCCATGTAACAGAAGTTGGTACTGACTGGAATTTTGTCTGGATTAAAATTTGGACACTAGCTGCAGACCCCATGCAAAAAAATAGAGAAATAAATTCCTTCAAGATAGCTGATTTTTTCACAAATACCTTTTGGTTGAAGTACTGCTTGCATTTTACAAAGTTCATGTACCTCTGCAGTTTATTTTAAGAGATCTGAATTTATTTGGTGTAGATTTATTTCAATTATCTAATCAGAAGCAGACACATAACTTCTTAGGCTGTCAAAGGTATTCAGGAATGTATGACAAACTTCAAAGGAATGTATAAGATCTTGCTACACATCTTACTATGCATTTTTATAGACAAGAGTTAATTAAATTTCCCCCTTCTGCCCAGAAATTACTTTTAGGCTAAATTAGGTACGTGGGGTTGTAAGGCTTTTCAATGTTCTCTCTTTCTGCTTTAGCTTTGTGACTGATTAAACAACCAAATGCTTATCTGGATCAAAGAAATAATAAGCAGAGGGGGCATCCTTAGGCCAGTTATCAGTTGAAAGCAATTTAGCTGTCAGGTATCCAAGTTCCAAGGCACAGAGCCCACCAGAGGGATTAAGCAACAGGGACTGTGTACACAAATGTTTACTTGCAAAGAAGAAACTTCCAGGGGGAAAGCAGCTCAGTTTCCCAGCTCGTGTTTCTGCAGGCAGGGGTTTGCTGGGGAATAAAAGCACTGTTCCACCCTTGGGAGTCCTGCCTGCTGTGGGGTGTGGGCCATGAGCTACCTGGTACAGGACAGCATCCTTCCCTGCCTCCAAATTGGGAACGCAGATTATTCTTGGGTTAACTCCTGTGGAGATTTAATTTATGTTCACTTGCTGGGAGGGAAGGGGAGAAGGAAAAAAAAAAGCTCTGCTTATCTGAATAGACACCATTCAAGTATGTTTGCAGGGACAATATTTCAAGTTATTAGTCCCAGCAATTTAGATAAGAGCATGTACTTTCCTACAAAAGACAAGGCACAGTGTCTTAATATTAATACCTGACAGAGAGTAACCCTGTGTGATAAAGTACATAGATAGCACAACAAGGGGTGAATTAGAAATGCCTGGGAAGATATATGATGCTATTAGCATAACCTGGAGATTTATGTGTGACATTAACATCTCCAAGATAGCAGAAGCAGAATTGTACTACTAAAGCTGCCTAAATGTTTTTTTTTCCCCTTTCCCTCAGATGCAATAACAAAGAGAACTGAGAGAAAGGGTTATCTAATTAGTAAAGTACTGCCTAAATTTGGCAGAGCCACCATTCCCATCACATTATCCTCTGGCAAATGACTCGGACTCAAATGTTTGAGATCTGTGGCTGGTGGCTGTAATGATGGTGATGTTTTTGGTGTGACTGAACACAAGAGTTGGGTTGCCCTTCCCTGGTACCCTTTTTGGCCCTGGAGGAGCAGGACTGGCCAGCAGCAGGCACCAAGCAGAGAGGTCTCCTGGAGTCCACTCTTGAGCTCTGACAGCAGGAAACAGGTGAATTTTAACTCTGCTGGCCAGCTTGTGTGACATATTTCATCTGCCAGGTCTGTGGGGTCAGGAGAGTGAGAGAGTGGCTTCATCCTCTCTGTCTGGGTGTGCCCTTTGCTGTTTTACCCTGACAACTGCTGCTGTGGATTCCTGGTGCTGTTTCTGTCATGCCCACATAGGCTCTGTTTTGCCTGCACGTAGAGCAGTGATGAATCCTCCTTCAGCCATGGGGCAGTCCTGTCCTTCCTGCCAAGAAGGAGGTTTTATTGTCTTGGGTTCATTATAACACAGAGAAATGGAGCCACAATTATAACCCTGGAATGCTTATGACCCTTTCATGCCCCTGGAATTTGAAAATGCTCTGTTGGGAGTTTCTTGCTGTACAAAGTGAGTTCAGTTAAGCAAGAACTCATTTTTCAAGAGAGAACTTTTCTCACAGTGCAAGAAGTTTTCACTTGTAGAGAGCCAGCATGAAAGTCAGCAGTCAGTCTGTATTGTCTTAAAAGCAGAGAAGAAAAAAGCTGTCATAGTACCTTGATGATGGAAATTTTGAGAGATAGCTCAGTGTACAAGCAGAGAATGAAAGTTTCTCTTGAGCAGACCATCACTGTAGTAAACTGAGGCATAATTATCTGTTGAAATTGTGCTTTCCTTCTCTTTGAACTGTTTGCATTTATACATAAATAGAAGCTCTGCTGGTTTTGAGGTAAAACTGTTCAATACTGCCACATGTTATTGTTAATTTGGGGAAAGTCATCTGGTACAATGGTGGGTGTGCAACATCATGGAGAGTTTTGTTGGGACGCTTGGGAAATATCCTAAGAAATTTGGGAATCAGAAGTTAAAGATGATCCCACCCTCTCAAGTACAATATTAGTTTGGTGATTGGAAAAAAATAAAGGTCTTATAAGTAAGAATAATCTCATGTTCAAATGTGGAATCCTTTTATAGTTGAAGTGTCATTAATAATTAATCACATGTGAAAACACTTCATCTGAAAGGGCTCCAAGACCTTTTCAAAGGTGAGTTTTGTGCTAAAGCTCATTGGAAGTATCACTTGGATTACCAAGACTGAAGCACAGTGAGCATGAAGATTTAGTTTTAATTTACACTTGAAATGGGGGAGGGCAAATTAGAAACCTGATTCATGACTAGTGGGCTAGTTACCTGACAAGATTTTGGGGTCTTTTCCTGTCAGCTGGAAAACAACACTAGCATATCCAACTGCTGCTTCAGAAAGGGTACAGACATTTACAAATATCAGAGACGCTGACTTTGTAATTTTTGTTGCCTTTTTCATTTTTATCAGAGAAATTGACCAGAAGCAGCTCCATAGTGCCTAACCCTTTATTGTTTTGGGGTTTATAAGTTCCATTTTATTTTTCATAGTGTAATTTTTTTTTAATCTCATAGTCTAAAATGAAACCCTCACTTTTATGATGTGCAAGAGTATATATTTTACATTTATTTTCATAACTTCCAATGGAAAGAAGTTCTCCAAGGAGCTGTTGTCAGGTTAATAAAGCTGGAGTCTGAGGCTTCACAGAGCAGCGAAGTTCTTGAGCTTCTTTCCATGACATGGGTGGTTCTGGATGCTTTACAGAAACAAAGATGTCAGGGTGTCATTTAGCAGCACTTGTTTTCAGTAGCCACACAATGAAGAGCCTGATGGGAAGTCTTCAGTGAGTTTTGGATCAGATCATGAAACAGTTTGCCTATGAAACACCACAGAATTTAGATTTAATCATAGATTTTATTGGAGACCAGGCTCTTTATATACATATAAAAACATTTTAAAAACATGGTTGGAATGTTTGTGATTCTTTTAAATCAATAAATGAAGCCATTCTAAGGAAAGTGAAAGTTAGCATGTAAGAAATAGATGCTGATTTTTTGGCCCTGCTGAAACTGATGATGAAGTTTCTCTCTTGTCCAGTTGTAGCCATCAGATCTGGCAGGCTCTGGTTTTCTGTCTGTTGACTGTTTTTAGCAATAACCTCTGGCCATACTACACCAGCTCTCTGGATGTCCAGTGCCCTAGGCTGGTTCATGTCTCTCAATCCTGTGTGAATGTTTAGGACATAAATGCAGAGCATTTTTATGCCACATCTTGGTAGGCCTGATGCTTTGGATTGATTCCAGTTGAATGCTGTGTCAATCAGTGCAGCATAAAGTAATTCTAATAGAGAAATATTTCAGACCTACTTATTTTGACTGGTCACTGTTGGCAGGGGGAAGAACTCTGCACAGAAACTGGTGAGTTTTCATGTAACCCCTGCATTCTTCTAGAGTTAAAATGGACCAGCTCAACGAAAAAGCCTCATAAAAATCACCAGAATGAGTGTGCATGCATAATAGAGAGCTCCCAGCCAATCTTGTTAAATCCATGTTTTACACTGTCACACAGTCATGGAATGCATAACAATAGTCTGGCTATAGGTCAAGGGCCTGTTTGTTCTTTCATATTTCTCCTTAAGCTGGCAAGTGGACACGCTTTCTGTCAAAGAGAAGATGCCAAAAGAAAGGGCAGGGTTTTTTCCAAGTTATTTTTGAAAGGCCTTGATTCTTGGATGTCTGATTAGGATATTTTAGACCTGGCTGTCATTACCCTGGAAATCAAACGTTGCAGCAGCTTAATACAGGCAGCCAAAGTCATTAAAAGCATTCCAAAAAAATTCATCTAAAGATACAATTTTGTTCAGCTGCACAAAACAGCAAGGCACCAATTGTAAGCTTAGCAGGGGATTCATATCTTCAGTCTTACATCAGTTTTTAACCAAAATTAAATATGTGTCTCCTTCGAAGAGCAAAAGATGGGGTCTGCTGTGTTCTCCTTTCTGCTCTCATGTACATGCACACACATTTCTGTAGCAGAAGTTTCTTTCTGTGCTTAGGGTTCCTTCTCTTTTATGGATACATCAAATTGAATTCTGAGCTGGATGCTGTGGGAGCCTGAGCTGCAGCATCCAGGTTGGGTGTGTGCCTTCCCTGTCTCCCAGAGGGGAGGAGCAGCTCCACTGGGTGGAAGCACCTTCTTGGGTGTGAATTTCCTCAGCATTTCCCATCTCCTGAAGGGAGAGGCTGCTGTGAGCTCAGGTCTGTCTGATGCCTGGGGCATGGATCACTGAGTGACCCACAGGTGACATCCTTGTGTTCAAAGCAGGAGAATTTCAACAGCTCATTTGTTTCTTTTGTTTTATCCTGTTCCTCAAACAGCCTGGGATTATTCATGGCTTGTTCCAGATCTGACACAGTTCTGTCTTGCATTTTCAAAGGTGATTCTTCAAATACATTGTTCCAAAGTCTTCTTTTAAACTTGATTTTTCTGCAATGTTTTGCTTTCTTTATGTCTTTCTGGCATAAAAAACCCACAAAACTGAACAGCTCTATTCAGACTTATTTCTTGGGCAACTATGAAGATAGTTTGAGATATTATATCAAACTCTTTCAGCCCCAAAGCAAGTGTTACAGTGAATACCTTGGAGTTTGTAAGATTTCCTGTACAAAGATTGCCTGTTTATGTGGTATTGGACTCCAACGTGATCTGGCATCTCCAAATTCATCTGGGAGATCATCTCTCCCAGCCTCAGGTTATCTCCCTGCAGAAAATAGGTGATGATTCTGAATTACTTTCAACCCTGTGTTAGCTGCAAGGTGTCAGGTGTATTTCTTGGTATTTATTTTTAAGGAAATCTTTAAAAGATGCCTTCTTTCTGTAGCGTAAAATGGCTTTATGATCAAGCTGCCAGGCACTGCTTTTTCTGTGTCTATCTCAGTTCTTTACAGAGGAGTTTGGCATAATTTCCCCTTTTGTCACTCCGACAAAATGAAGCACAAAAAAAGAAAAATGATTCCTGTGACAGCACCAAACTGGGGGTGGTGCCAGCCAAGTGCTTTGTCCACTGTGGCATGCTGTGCTTTGAAGGGCACTAATCTCCCAGTCCAAATAACATCAAACATCTTACTAAAACCATCAAAATATTATTCCTCAAGGAGATAGATGGGATGTGAAAACGGGGAATATACTTTTAAAAACATAGAGCTGTAGCAAATGACAAGTCTTTTGAGAAATCCAGCAAAGGGTAGGATTAGATTAATTTAAGAGAGATTCAAGAAATAGCATAACTTGTGCTCTGTCACCTGACATTTAAGCATGCACAGGTGAGCCAGAGAACTCTGTTGTTTTAACCCATACTCAACATTCCTGTCAGTAAATCTGCTCAAAGGGCCCCATATCCATATCTTGTGTGGTGCTATCATTAAATATTTTTTTTGCTACTGCCTGGAATTTCATTATGAACAATCACGGATGTAACACCAAACCTATGGAATCTTAAACACATCTCAAAATCTGTGGAATAAAGTGGACTCCTACCAAATCAAAAAGATGCAGTATTTTTTGTTGGTACTGTGTTTTTTTCAAGTGGCTCATTCCAACATTTTCCCAAACATAGTTCAACTAAAAATGTCTCAAAAGAAACTTTTAACAGATTTTGGATTTGGGGTTAGGGTTTTGTTAATTAATGTTGTTTCTGTTTTCCTCTCTCCCATGTTTCTGACACACAGTTTTTTGGTTGTTAGCTGCCTTGTCTTGGGTTTTATGTCTAAATGTGTGGCTTTGACAGCTCTGTGATTGTGTTGTGCCTTCCTATTGCCACACAACCTTCAGCCCCATCCAACTCTCAGCCTCTTACAAAGCTGTGCTGGGTGTGTGCTGTCAACACAGCATTTGTCAAAATTCAGTACTTGATGCTCAGTGCATTCCCACTTATGGAACTCTAATTGTCCTCCTGATGCCTGTCAGAAAACCTTCATTTCAAAATCTTTTTTTTTTTTCTTTTTATTTTAAAGGGTCAATTTCAGCCTCGTAGCAAAGTCTCAGTCCAGGCAAAACATCGTTTGGCTTGTGTTTTGTTCCTTGCATCCACACACATTGAAACTGAAGAGAACTAAGTTAAAAAAATGAGTGGTGGAGTAAAAATGATGTGGTTTATAACACAGGCTATCAATAATTTCAAGGGAGCACTCAGTAGGTCTGGTGGTGTGTCCCAAAGCTGGAGTTCATCACCTCAGGGACTGGAGTGTAGGTGAGTGCTCAGCATGGTACCAGAGACCCTTCAGAGCAGAGGAGGCTTTAAATTCTGCTTTTCTTTGTGACAAACTTGTCAAAAAAGTTTTGCAGGTCCAAGGAAAAACAAACAAACAAAGCCTCTGTCCCACAAACCTCTGTCTCTTTGGAGTTTTCTCTGAGCTATAAATTCACTGCTGATATTGGCTGAGGAAATGGCTGTCTGCCCAATGTAGTTGTCCCACAAAAATGTACAGAATCTCTATCTTTTGGTCTCCTGTAAAGAAAAACATGGAGCAAAAATGTTGGGGCAAAAAAAAAAAAAAAAAAGTAAAACAGGATATGACCTTCTTTGGAGTATCTGTATGGGGGAATTAAAGGATCCTCTAAAAGGATGTTCGTATTTCTGAAATGCCAATGTTTATGATTGATTACAGAATTGATTAGAGGCAGAAGGAGAGATGGGTGGTGGATGTATGAACCAAAAATGTCTGAACCAAGATTTTTAAGAGGGTTCTGTCTGCACATGCAGCATTCACATGTGCTCTGTGGTTTTGGATGCTGACAAAGAAACAACATTACCTGCCTTACTTTTTTCCTCGTTACCTACTGGAATATCACACATTGGGCTGTCATCAAATTGTTGTTAACACAAATTGTCAGAAATTCAGCTTCATGTTTGAGTCATGAAAGGGGCTAGAGCTTTGAGCAAGGCTTGTGCCTAACTGTGCTTTTTCTCAGCAGTCATGAAAAATACTGTGAAAAAACAACTGCTGGCCTACTTCAAGTAACAGACAAAACTGCTTTAGGTCTTTTTAAAGTGCTGTTAGAGGAGAAACTCAGGGACTTATTTTTATAGGTAAAATCCAAGTGTAAAAGAAGTTATCTTGCTAAAACACCCAGAACTATTTTTTTTTTTTATTTTAACTGTGTCCCTTCAACCAGTCATATATAAAGCCTATGAAAACAGACACCTTAAGGGAGATTTTCAAGAGCACATGAGAAGTCTGTAAGCTGTCACCTGTGACTCCTTTCTGTCACATTTCAGTCCTCAGCCTGGTCAGCTGGAATAGTTGGGAATTTGGATCTGAGGATGACCCTATAGAGCATTTCAAAAGTGAGCTTTTGTAAATGTGTGGGTTGCTTGCTGTAAGACACCAAGGAGGTGCTGCTCTCTGTGATGAGTGGTGGTTTTCATGTTGTCTCTACAGGTGATTGTAAATGGAAGATGACATTTCTGGTTGCATTGAAAGAATTTTTTTTTTTGCCATTTGCCTCCTTTAGAATGTCTGCAGCCCAGATCTGCTTGGGATGTAATGTCTTTTGATCCTAGGGGCTGAATAAAACCAGGCCAAGTAATCCTTGGGAACGTCTGCTACCAGAATTGCTAGGAAGCAGGGAAATTCAGCACATCTGATGCTTTCCTCTGAATCAATGCCATATTGGTATGGTTTCAATGGGTGTTTTGGCTGCTTTTCATACCTTCTGCTTTAAAAGCTGTGAGCCGGGGCTCTAAAGATGTTCAGAAACCCAGGTTTGGTTTCTCTAGGTTCTTAAATGTTTGTGCCATAATGGGGAGAGTTGTCCTCAGCACTTTGGTGAAACAAAACTTCACAGGCTTTGCCATTTCCAGGGTGTTGCAATGAAAGAAGACATTTTGTTTCTTTGTTTAGGTTATAGAAAGGAGGATCAAACGTTTTCCAGTAGATTGGAAATAGGTAGCCCTCAAATGCTGTTGGTTTTGCTTGCTAAAAGGCTTTCCCATCTAAGTGTTCCCATACTTAATCCCACGGGCCATGAGGATTGCCCTCTGTGAGAAACATTTCTGGAAATGATCATTTCCCCTTGCTACAGAGAACAGAATTTCCCATTGGAAAAGAACAATGGAAAAACATAATTTAGTTTGCTTATAAAATGTTTAATGGTCTACTGCTCTGTTTAGAACTAGTTATCTCTAGTTATAAAGTTATGCAAGAAAGACAGCACTGACTCCTTGAAGAGGAAAAGAAAGCTTTTATTTCCACAACTGTTTGGGTTTGGTACTCAAACCTCAATTTCTCCCACCTGGTAATTAGTTGATCAGTATGTAGGTAAATATAGGGATGAGATGATCTATAGGAGGCTGAAGAAAGAATTAGGCAAATAAAGTAAATTAATTTGTGTTGCACTTAGTGCTCCTTTTAAGAACAAAGTGCAAGATAATTGTCTCAGCTTTCCTTTGTGTGTGTCAGTCAGAGATTTCTTGAGTATGAACCAAAGAAATTAATTTTATAGAAGCTTTTTAGTTATTGGTGCCTCTTGACTTTGATATTTTGCAGGCTATGTGGTATGAAACATTATAAAATTATATCAGCAAGTAGATTAAAAAATTCCTCTGGCTCAGTGTTGTCAGCATTTGCTCATTCATGGTATTTCACTTGATAGATCACAGAATCATAGAGTGGTGTGAGCTGGAAAAGGTCTGAAGTATATTTGTGAGTTTTGTTTCAATAAGGAATTCCTGAAGATATTTGGCAAAATGAATTCCTTTTTGTAAAAGGTTTTTTTTTTTTTTTTAGTACTGTGCTTAGGACTACAGAGTAAAAACAGCCCAAGAAAGAAAAACATGTCCTTGGTCAGGAATATGTGTGTGTGTGTGTGTTTTGGCTCTGCCTCAACAAACCTGAGCCTAACTTAAAGAAGGTGAGTAATCTTGTTTGGTTGGTGAGGAGAACACTTAAGTGCCCTGTGAATGAGAGCGCTCAGGAAGGACTTGGTGTTAAGGTGTCACAGGAAACAAGGCTGAGTGAAAGCCTTAGGAAGAAAACAAGATGTTCTTCTGATTAACACTGATGTCCACCTTCAGGGCTTTGTGTGCAAAACATCTGAGCAGTCAGGAGGTTACACAACTTAAAGGTGTTTCACTGTACTGTGTTGTTGTATTTAGAATTTAGATTTTGAATTTAGATTTTCGTCTTTGGATGTAACTGATGGGGCATTTTTTCTCACAGCTACAGTAGGTTAAGCAGAGTTTCTATTGAAAGACCTGGATCACTTCATGTAGTTCCATGAATCCTGAAAGGCATGTCAGTCCTTGGATTTTATTGGTGATTGGAGTAGTTTGGCCTTTTATCGATGGAAGGATAGATCTGGGTTTTCTCTGGGTTAGAACATACAACTGCAGTTGACTTTAATGGGAGTTTTATTAAGGCTGAGATAGTCCTGTAACCTGGATTTATGCATTGCACAAAGAGGACCTGCATTCCTTTCACCGGGTCTGCTGGATCTGGGAAAACCTGCATTCTTCAGCATTTACTGTGATACAGCCCTGGGAAGTTCAGAAGGGAGTTTCCTGGAGGAGCTGCCATCTTAGCTGGTCACAGCTGTGATTTTCTGTCTTGGCAGCTCTAGGGACAGCAAAGGTGTTTGTTGGTTTTGTAAAACAACAGGGTACCCTTGTGTTTAGCCATGGTGGAGCACAGTGCTGCATGTGTGGAGGAGACTTTGACTCCCTCTTTGTTTCATCACACACTACCTTCAAAAACCCCCTTTGGCAGGCAGCATGAAATTGAAACAAACACATCAAATTTCTCTAAGATAAGAAAATCCTGTCCCTGACACTGCTGCTTATGGATTTAGGAGAAATCCTGTAAGATTGCACTGTCACTTGCAAAAGCATGATGCATTTTTTTTTCAGGGCTTAGTCTCATCTCTTGCTTAAAGAAAGTGAGTCTAATGAATACTCTTTAAACCCACCTGCTGATTGTGTTGATTAGGTGGGAAGGTAAACTCATTTGCCTAATTAAATGCTGATTGTGAAGCAAGCTTGGTTTTGGTATCTTTCTTCACCTGGTTTAACAGATAAAAGAAAATTTGTCTGCACCTTGTAATTCCAACCTTTTTTCTAATGAATATATGAACATTTGAAAGTTTTGCCTCTTTTACTGCCTCTGTACGTGGAAGGGGATGGGAGTCACCAGAGCCCCTGAGCAGCTTTCCCAGCTGGCTGAGGTTACTCCAAATTAGAGATCTGGGTCTGCTCTCCCAAGAGCTGCCTCCAGTTCTCCCCTCGAGGCAATTTTTTCTCACCACATGCTAAGTTATCATTTATCCCGGCCATTGCTTGAAGGTGGCTGTTCTACCACTGTTGCAGTCAAATTACATGTACAGCAGACAAACAACCTGTCACTGAAACCCATGTAAATGCAATCCAGCAGCTATGCACAAATAGCCAGAAGCTTTTTGCATCTTTGACTGGAGGCAGCCAGCAATCAAGAAGCTGTGCTGGTCTACAGCCAAAAGAAATAGGGAATTCCCTCAGTTGTTTTTTTTTTCTTTTTTCTTTGAAGTGATTAATGAGGGCATAATCAGGTTTGGTTCCATATTAATCGGTGCAGTTTGGATATTAAAATTGTCAGCTCTGTGGCTGGTGCTTCCCAGGATGTTTTGAGGATTGAATTACTCTGTGGTTGTGTTACAGTCATGGCAGCAGGAGCAGGTAAATGGATGGAGCAGTTTTCCTTGCAAGTGGGAGCCACTCTTTTCCCCTAATGGGGGCTCAGATGCACAGAGTAGTCTGTCTTTGCTTGCTTGGGAGTTTCTCCCTCACAGAGGAGTCACTGGAGAAAGAAAAGGAGCAGCAAATCAGTTTAATCAGTGGTGCAATTGTATCTAGCAACTGCAGCAAGGATCAAGATCTGTTTTGCTTTCTAGATCATCCTAACTGTAAAGATTTTTCTGCCTTTGGTGCCCTCTTCAGCCCCCCCATGTAAACACTTCTGTCTTTCCAGTGCCTGTGATAACCATTGGCTCACTCAAAGAATCCCTTGGGAGCTGAAGAGGCAGCATCTTCCAGGCTCAGGGGTGTCATATCTGGTGAGATATATGCTTTTTATGCCTTTGTGGTTTTTTAATTTTTTTTCCTGGAGCTATTGTTCAGTTGAGACAATCTCTATCATGAGCCGCACTTCAGTGTCAGCTTAGTTTCCTTTGAAACCCAAGGTCTGGTATGGGAAAAGGTTTTTTTGGGTTAGTGATCAGCCTGATTTGGAAGACAATTTGTGGTAGTCCTTGATCAAACTGACTGCCAGAAATTACTTGTGTATTTGGGAGTTTTCCATCCCAATTCCTCCCTTGTTTTTTTAGTGTTTTTCACGCGAAGGATTATAGCTAAGTATGTGCATGGTGATTTAGCTCTCTAAAACACTGAGAAATTTTTCCATGTTGTGGCTCCGTATTAATCTCCTGCTTCCTGGAAATTACCTGTATGGGAAGGAGGTGTTTTTCCCCTAGGAATGTTGAACTCTTGTGTCTTTGTCATTAACCCTACATGTGGCCGTCTTTGCACACACAAGGTACAGCCTGAGGTAATGGGGTCAGCCCAACAGCCACGCTCTGGGCTTTCACTTGGTGAAAGGTTATGAATATGGAGACCATTATATGTCATTAAGATAATAATGTTGCTGAATATGTCAGCAAACTCAATGTCTCTCTGTTCCCCAGGTGTTCTGGTTTTAGTTTGACAGGGACACGTAACAAAAATTCTGCTTGCCAGGTGGGAGAAAATTTGCCTTTCAAAAGATTCAGCACTTGATAGGAGTCCTGCTAATAATAATAAATGTTCCCAGGCTGCACTTGGTTTATAATTGCTTTTTAGCCTAAATTGCTCAAGTGAGGACACTCCATCATTCTGGCTACACAGGTGGAGGTGATGATGTCATGTGTAGCAAATTCACTGATGCAAAAGGATGGAACATTTACATAAAAGAGTGACACGATGCAGTAGTGGAAACTAAGGAAAATTAGTTCAGTTTCAGTAGTGGAAACTAAGGAAAACAAGGAGGATTCAAAATTTAAGTGAAGCAGCCAACCTTGATGAGGAGGTGAGGAAAGGGCTTGCCTGGAAGGGTTTCTCTGCCTGTTGAGCACCACTCTGGAGTGACTGTCACTACCAGGGGCTGTGTTTGCATGGTCTGATCCTGACTTGTCCTGTAAGGGCAAGGCTTGTAAGGAATTATCCTTACAGAGGATAATCCCAAGGAATTATGGCCGCCCCTGTGGGTAGGGTCGAGAGCTCTTGTGTCTGCATACACTTTTAGTGAGTTTCCAGCTCTGAGTTCTCTTTCCTTAGTTCCTTTTTTCTCATTTCTGGTGTTCACAGGCAGGTTCAAGTGGCCAAGCAAAGTCCTGAGCACAGAGTTCCTGTTGTCACCCTGCCTGCTCTTCTGGTCCCTGGCTATTACAGATTGTGTCAGGAGATGAGGGAAAGAAGAGGCAGGGTGAGCTGGGCTGAAGCCAGGAGGATAGAAACCTAAAAGTGAATTTGTTGGGCAATAGTGGCTCCCAAACACATTTTTTTTATTTGCATGTGGATCTATAAAGGCTCCAGTTTCACTCTTTGGGAATAATTAAACCTTAGGCAGTGATAAACAGTGCAATATTCAATTAGTGAGCTGCCCTGACAAAGGCATGTCAAAGTAAATTGGGGTTTTTTTGAGGCTGTTAACTGTGCTGACAGAGTTGGTTAATTTTTGAAGGATAATGCTTTGGGCAAATTCCCAGCCTCCAAATGCCTGCAGGCAGACTTGTCCATATTTGTGGTATATTTGAGGTCTAGTGTTCCTCCTTTGGGCCATATATTTTAAGAGGGAATTTTAATGGAAGGAAACATTGCTGCAGAGCAACAGCCTTCTCTGAAACAGTTTCCAAAAATATGTTAAGGCCAAAGGTCTTGTTTTTTCAGGGCAAAAGAAGTGAATCCTCTAATATTTACTCAGTTATAAATAGTGATGGGCAAGGCTCTAAGGATGGATTCCTGGAAGATTGTATCAGGGATAGTTATTCCCCAAACTAAGCAAAGGCAGTGGTTGTCTTTTAATTGTTCCATCTTCTTTGGCACAGAGAACACCATTATTAAACAGATAGCAAATAATTACAATAAATTTGAGGTTTTCACTCCTCTCTTATTTCTCTCCAGTCCCAACAGGAATCAAAATGTTTCTTATTTCCAGTAAGAGATGGCAGTTTAGTGCCAGGGGGAATGTTCATGATAAATGTCATGAGGTGGCAGGGGAAAGTGCAACCCCACGGGGAAGGAACTTACCTGGGGTGCCAGAGGTGCTGCTCTTGACCAGGGGCTGGGACAGGGAGCTGCATTTCATTTATGCACTCCTCTCTTCCTTGTCTGTAAATAGGATGGGAGATTTTAACTTAGAGAGAAGCTGTTTGAAAACGTTGTTACTTTCCACTGAAAGCTAAATCTGCTTGGTGTCATTGCTAATAAATAGGTGAGTGTTATCTAATGCCATTAGCAGGTTAGTTTGCCTCCCACAGTGAAACTCAGTCTCTCACAGTGTAGGTCTTGCAAAGTTCAGGATGCAGTTTCTGCATCACCAAAGAGTGAACATGAAACCCAAATGAGACACAAACCTTGCTAAGGAGCCTGGGGGCCAGAGCCTCCAGAAGTGCTGTGGCACTTCCAAACAGGAGCACAGCATCTGAGGTGTCTTCACAGACTCACGACTCTGCTGGGCCCATAAATTCTAAAAAATCAGAAGATGTACAGCATTATTTCTTGGAAAAGGAATGCAGTTTCTCATTTGCTTTCAAATTTTCTGTATCAAGATTAAATGTACAGTCACTGAACTGACTGGAAAATATGTGTTAGTAAATACTAAATAACAAATGTTTGGTAGTAGCTGAGACCTCAAATACCAAGAAAAAGATATTTTTCAGACACTGATGTGCTTTTGTGTGGATGTGTTTTGTTGCTAGTACTTACTAGAGAAGAGAAACTGACTTCTGATAGCTATCAGGTGTCATTCCAAAACCTTGCAGTTGAATGTTTATTTCTACTGATGTAAGACAGGTATTTAACTCTGTAAGAAGTTGTAGCTGGACTCTGTAGGATACTTGAAACGTTTGAGAACCGATTTCCTACTGTAACCTGTTGTATGCTATTTGTACCCCAAAAAACTAAAATTAATTCCAGGTACTCAAAAAAAAAAAAAAAAAAAAAAAAAAAAAAAGCCAAAGGAAAAAGACCCAGGGATTAAATGACAGAATTGCTGCTGTTTTTGGTGGCTGTTGGTACTATCATATATGCTGAAGCATTCCAACCAAGGGCATGTGGCTGCAATGGAATTTGATGTACAATCAGTTTTAGGGAACAGCCTGTGCCTTGTTAATATAATCCATAAAAGGCTTTCAAACTTCCTGAAACCAGTCCCTTCTGTTTCCAAGTCTGCATATGATCTCATAGGAAATGATCTGGGAGAGGCCAGCTAACCCTTTTGCATAATCAAGGTAGCATTGTTCTTTTAATGCCTAAAGTGAGTTGTTTCACTGATATAAACTCAATAATCCCCTTCTCTCCTGTCAACAAATCTCTGTTATCAGGCTTTGCAATGATTTCGGTGGCATTACAAAAGAGAATAAGTGGGAAGACTGAAGTGTGATTTGGAGTCTGACCTTAGTAATGCCATTCATTTACTTTGTCACCCTTTGTCTCAGCTATTTCAAAAACCCTAAAGCCAGTGAAATTTGGAAGACTGAAATGCAAACACATAACACGAGTGGGCAAGGTTTATTTTGCAGAGGGCTCAGAGGCAGGTGAGCAGCCTGAACCTTGCCAGGTTTCATAAAGGGGCAGTAGGAGCAAAGCAGCAAGGAAGATATCTGCCCTTTATAAAAGTTTGTATATATATACAGGTGTATATATGTATATATGTAAAATATATATGTATACCTTATATATAATATATATATGTATACCTGTATAAAGAGCAGATGTATAAATAAAAAATAAATATCTATATATAAATGTTTTCATAAATTTTCATATTGTAGAGCCTCTCTTGTGGACATTAGCAGTAGAAAAGTGAAGAAAGTGAAAGAAAAAGAAGTCTTGAAAACCTTGCTCTTTACACGAACCCAGAGTGCCTCATGCAGCCTGTGTTCTTTTATATCCTTGGGATACCCAGGATTTCCTCAATATATTTAGCCCAAGAAGGGAAACACTCCAATGAGCTGCTGTCCCTGAGAGCCTTGTAGGGCAGCGAGCCTGAACTTTCCCTGCCAGGGCAGGGAGAACAAAGGCTCTGGGCTCTGTGACTGTGCACAAGTACAATTATGGTCTAGTCCATGTCAGTAGGCTGAACCAGCTGCCTAACTAACAGCCTGGAGTTAGGGTGAGCCTAAGCAGAGGGCTCTGTGGCACCCTGCTCGCTGCAGAGTTGTTAAATTTGGCACTCTGCCCTGGGCTCCACTCAAACATTTTCTTAACCATATTAGGATACGTGGAAATTGGCCAGCCTTGGATGGACTGGCTGCTTGTGCTCATATTTTATAGAGTAGGCAGCCACTGCTTTGCTTAAAAACTAGCTGGTTTGATAGAATAACACAAATAACACAAATGGGCAACTAGCAGGTTTGCTAGACTAACACAAATAAAACAAATGGAAGAGGAAGTAAGCCTGTCTTCTATTTAGGCATGTTGATATCAGCACAAAATGAGTGCAATATCATAAAATTGTAGCAGAGCTAGGAGTAGTTTGTAATTGCTGTAGTAATTGTATTTGTAATAGTAATTGTAGCAGGGCATGGAGAGAATAAAATATTATTTTTACATATACTCTGAACTCATTTAATTGAAGGCACATCACAAATTATTCTTCAGTGAGGTTGGTAAATCCCCTCACTGGCACAGCATATGGATTTACCAGGTGAAAAAACCCTGAACCTGCATTCGGTTGATGTTAATTTGTGAGGACCAGGTCTTTATTATCTACCTGGTGAGGAAGTCTGAGTATTGTAACTTATCTCAAATCCAGGCTCACTCATGGGCAGTCCTCTTAACCAGGTCCAGTATTACTTCTGTGAGCTGAGAAATTTGCAGTGATGGTCCCTGAGGTTTACAAAGCCATGCTCCATTGACAGTTTTAATAAGCTGCGTTTATATTTGGAAGTGAATACTCTGAGGTGGCTGAGGATAAGCTGTAGGAAAAAAAAATCTCTCTTAGTGGTAGTTCAATTTTCCGCTGCATTGTAGAATTTGGTGTTTGGAAGGCTACAAAACCACTTGGTGCAAGTTACTGCCCAGATGAAGGCTTCTCTGGAGCCATGGATGAGGACTGAAAGGGTCATGAAATATTTAAAAATTGTAAGGAGAGTATGCAAAGGTGCATGAGCTCCTGGGGTAGGAGGGAAGGGATTTTATATGACTTTTTCATCCGACATCATACTAAAACAAAATAAATAGAAATGCAGCCTCAGTATTGAATCCACTCAAGGGAAATGAAGAAGGAAACATTTCTGTTGTTTTCCATTTTAGATCCATTACAAAAAGAACTGCTGTAGAGCTGTAATTCAATGCAGGAAGCATTTCTATGGAATTTTGGCATTAGGTGGACTTCCCAAGAAGAGCTACTGTCCAGAAGATATTCCAGCTAAAAATCTTCTGAGAGCAGTTTGAAATGTTGGCACTGTTTCATCTGAGGTCTGATCCAACTTGAGCTAGGAGAGGAACAGAGGAGGCTCTGATTTGGACCTAAATGGCTCCTCTCTACACTGTCCAGCTTGCACATAAAATGTTCAAACAGAAGAACACCCCGACCAAGCAACACCCCCAAATGGCCCCTTGTAAAGAATATGAAAGAGAAAAGCTTGTACAGAACTCATATTTGACTAGACTAAGATACATTTTGAACCACAGGCAGGAGCAGAGGGCAGTGAGAGGGGAGGTTGTGGCAGGGGAACATGGCACAGAAACCAAGGTGACCCACTCTGCTCTTGTGGCAAGTACAGCCTGGCTTGGATGGCTTTGAGCAGCCTTAGCAGAAATTCCTTCTGCCACAGCTGATTCACTTATTACTGAATTACTGAGCATCTGCATGTGGACCTTTTCCAGATTTAATCCTAAACCACCAGGACTGGGTTGAACTCTGTGGGCAGATACAGGAATATTCAGCAAGATGCTTTGGTTCTTTTTTGTACCTCAGTTTTCCCGTTTGGAGCAAGCTGACCTGAGAGAGCCACGTTAGGTTCTGTTATGAATTTGGTTATTTGAGGTGCATTTGGATGTCAGCAACACATGCAAGTGACCAGTTAAATGCAATTCAAGTGCATACAAATGATCAATTTAATTAAATGCCATTCCTGCCCAAGGGAGTGTTTCCAACTTACCCAAAAATAGGCCTGTGCAGAGAGGGAGCAGAGAGGTCTTAAATTATCTTTAGGAGAGGGCTGGCTTTGCAGCCTGGACTCCAGAAAAGGCTTCCAGTGGCTGAGGTGCTAAATCCTGCTGTGGTCTAAATATTAATGGCATTCCTGCAGGCAGAAGAGTTTTGATTTGAGCTAAGGAGGTCTCAGACCCCTGTAGGTGGTGGCTTTGAAGGCCAGGTGACTTTGCTGAAGGGTTCACCTCTATGACTATGAATGTGGTTGTGGCAGCAGGAAGGATGGAGTGGTTGGGCTCACAGAGAGCCCAAACTCAGGGAATCCAAGCACAAGTCTGGATGAGCTGGCTACAGCTTGAACCCAAACTTCAAAGCCTTCAGTGAAATTCTAAATGACCCAATAGGAGATTTTTTGGGGTTGATTTGTTTTCTTAGACATGATGAACACATCTGGGTGTGTCCTACATCTTGCCTCCTATTTTATGTGCATAAAAGGCAGCGATTTTGAAGCACTGTTAAGTTATTGTCCACCTTTTATTGCCCTTGGGACAGAATTATGGTGTTGCTTTGGATGTCTTTTTTTCTATGTGCCTCCTTCCATATGCCTGTGGCATGTAGCAGAGCGAGCTCAAGAGTTACTACTACACTTACTTGTGTTTTGAGGACAAAAGTCCTCCTTATTGCTATTTTTCCTCCCCTATTCCCCACTCCCTATCCTTTCTATTTCAGAACTTTAATGCCCTTGCTAAGAATTTGATTGAGTAGCTTGGATGTAAACAAAAGATTGTTTTATGACTCTTAATAATATGTGTAGATGTGCACATGAAGTTAAATGTAAGTGCATCTCATGCTCCAGACTGTAAGCTGAATGCTAAGGGATAAAGCAAAAGAACTTATGCTTTATGCATAACTTATACATATAACTTATGCTTTATTTAATTGCATGATTTGATAGGTAAATTGTGGCTTTGCTTCATCTCTTTACAAATATCTTATAGACATTTTTGGAGATGCAATGCTGATGGAGTGGTAGCTGTAGCTGATACCAACTCATGTTATGCTTGTGATCCAAACAAGAGTGAAAGATCAGAGCTCTATAACAATAAGAATAGGAATTTCATAAACATTAAATAGGTGGGGAAATTCAAGTGAAAGCAGTAGTGGTTAAGGGGAGAATTTCAAGGCCAGGAAATAGGTACTCAGTGAAAGCCAAAGCTGGTATCTGTCAATTGTATTTCTTTAAATGTTCAGATTATTTTACTTTAAGGAAAAAGAATTGAATTAATGGACTTTAAAACAGTATGCTTGGCAAAAAAAAAAAAAAAAAATCTGCATCTTGAGTTCATTACACTTACCCAGCCATCCCAGTCTGGCTTTACATGGGGTTTTGTATGATGGGTTGACTGTTATCTATGGTTAACAATGTCCATAGTCAAAGTGTCTTAAGTTCTGGTTTTGTTACATCTGTCCTTGATTTTTAATACCTCCTGGCTCTGAGGATTCACTGTCTTGCCAGCTGAATCCTTAGGAGCCTTTGCAAGTGTCTGTGTGGAGAAGGTGATGACCATGCACTTGCTCTGTGCTGTGCTCTTGTGAGGAGCTGCAGCTTCCTGCTGTTCTTGTGAACCCACACAGGCAGCACTTGGGCTGAAAATGGCAATTAAAAAATACATTAAATAATATAAAAGATAGACTGGAAAAAAATGTTGGTGTCTAATCCAGTTCATGCTATTGGTCCAGAGCAGAGTTTACTATTTAAAGTGATTTTTGAGTGGTGTATTTTGTTTTGGAGGTGTCCCATGCAGAGCTTTGCAGTTTGCCTCACTTGACCTGTTAGAGTGCTTAATTATCCTTCCCTTTACACACTTTTCCCAAGGGTTTTAATTGGTAGGGAAATTGCTGGTGTCAAGGGACAAAATCAGTCTCTGTTGCTCCATTTTAAGCACATTGCATCTTCTCCTGCCTGCAGGGGATGTGAAGGGTTTATCATCCTCTAATATATGCGTGAAAATCACTGGTTTTTAGGCTTGGCAAGCCTGACCCTTCCAAATTCTCCATAGACACCATATTTCCTGGAGCTCTGGAAACTTTGCTTGCTCTTTTCCAATAGTTCCCTTGCTTTCTGAAGCAATGTGTACCTGTGCATATATATTCAGGTTTCCAGCCAGGAACTGAGCAGTACCCAAGAGGGAAGGACTGTTGTTTGTAGCTGCTGTCTTCCCAAACATATGACATGAGTATGATTTGCCATCAGCCCTGGGTTATATCTTTTTGACACCTTTTTTTAAATTTATCTGTCAATTACTGCCTCAGTAAAACACTACCTAGTGTTTCTGAAAGCAACTGCCAAGCCGCTATCGTATTTTTTGGAGAGATTTAACCCACAAATTGAGAATGCTCAAAGCTGAAAATGGCCTAATTTCACATGTTCTGGCTACTTGTGTCTTCACTTGTAATTCTTAATTTTCATGGCTTTTTTTTTTAAAGCTATTAATAGCAAGATTTGTGTCAATGAATATTCTTAGTGATCTCTCTGGTCAATGGCTTGGGCTGCCTGATTTATTCAGCCACATTCAGACTTCACAGAATAGGTCAGGCTGAAAAACAAAATACACTGAAATAGGGAGGCAGGCCCTAGAGCAAGGAGGGGAATGGAAATGCGTGCATGAAATGCTTCAGTGAGGCTCTTGCAAGTGCTTAGAGAAGCAATTAGAGAAACACTCTGGGAGAGCAGGATGTGTCTGGAGCCAAGTTTCTCCAACACCTGTGGGTGTGCTTCACATTAATTTTTAATATCTGCTTTTAGAAATCTTGAGAAGTAAGTGGTAATGCCATGACAGAAGAACAAACATATTTTGCTGAAAGTAGAGTGAGTCCTGTGGAAGATATCATGTTATTAAAATGGAAGCCACCTCTTTCCATGGAAGAGGGACAGCTTAAAGCAAGGTACTTGCTCCTCTAATTCCCCTTGCAACAGCGTGACTTAAAGATTTTGCAGTCTTTGAAGGATGCAGGATTCTCCCCAAGCAGTGGGAAAATCATCCTGATCTCCTCAGCCTGGCTTCCCAGAGGGTTCCTAAATGCTCAGATGGTTGTTGATGAAGAGAACAGGTCTTATGAATTCCCTGAAGAAGTAAATTGAGAACACTTACATTGGTGTACAATGAGATTGTCAGTTCCTAGCACCTGATTGCCAGGGTTTGAGCCTGCTGAATTCACAGCAGCACATTTGGAGGGAAGGGTTCATCACTGTCCTGTAATGCCAAGCTGTTCTTTCAGTCCAAGCCAGCTTTTTCCACTGAGAGGGGGAATGAAAAAGAGTGCCTGTCAGTGGAAATATGCAGTTCAGAAAACAGCTTTGGAAATACAAGGCCTAGGAAATATAAAATTGGACTCATTAGTGTCATGAAGCATAATGGTGATAATTCACAAGGGATCTGTCACTATAATGAAGCAGAGGAAAAGCTCTAATTCCCTGAAGGATACAAGAGGTATTTTATATTATTTGTCCAGGTGTGGGTGTGATGGATGGGGCCAGATATCAGTGGTGTAAATCTTTGGGTTCAGTGTGGGCAAAGCTGAATCTGGCCAAGACTCTCAGAAGAGACTCCTAAAGAGATGAGCTTTATTGTGTTGGTGACTTCCCAGCCACAGCAGTCGTCTTCAGAAATATCCAAGCTTACCTCTGAGGGTGATAACTGATACACTGTGCATTTTCACAGTGCTAGGAGAAGGAAATACCTGCTGTTTCAAACTTTCCCATGCACTGAGTGGATAAAGACATATGTTTTTAAACTCATCACCTTGTCTTCCTTTTGAATCTGCTGGAAATTTTCTATCTGAATCTTAGGAATATTTTGTGCCGAGTGCCATGGTGAATATGTAGACCTTAGCTGGGTGCTAGTTATTGTTTATAGGATTCTGTTTCTGCATTTACAAAATGGTAATTGAAATCCATGGAAACATGAAATAGACTTTAAGGTATGTTTTGAGGATGTGAAATACAATAAACATATTCATAAGTCACTTGTGCAAAGGTATATATTGTTTTTCCTCTTCACAGTGAAACAGAAGTGTAAACACTGAGCACTTACTTAATAATGTAATATCTTATTTTTGTAGATTTGTGGGGGAAAAAAAAAAATCAAGTGTTTTCCTTTTCCCTCTCCACCCTTTCCTCTGGGGCATTGTTAGAGTCTGTCTGATCCATAGAGACCTGATCCAAACCTAGGGAGCTGAAACATTTTTTTCTGGATTAAAAAAACAAACAAACAAAACAACAAAACCTGGGTTTGGTCATTTCCCCAAGGCTTAGGAATGCTAGTGATGTCACCTTTCTTTCCTCAGAGCTGCCCTTAAGAGTTCATCCCTGTTAGAAAGGCCATAATGGATATTCAAGGAACATTTCAATAAAACTGTGGCAGCTGAAGTCTCCATCTCATCAGTAGGTCATGGTTCAGTGACAAATTGTCCATGAGGGCTCACAGTTGGTTATCTTTAAAATTACAGGTGAAATAGTGCTCTTTCAAGAAAGAGGGTGTGAATGAAGGAAATGAACTGCTCACAGTTCCCATGTGGCATGGAAGCCACTCCATTTCTGCCCTGGAACCTCTGTAAACACCCATTGTATGGCATCCGTTGTGTATTTCTCATGTTTTCATTCCATAACATATACCTACTCTTGAAAGCTGATTTAGATGACTAAAACACCAATGGAAAAAGGGAGAATATTTTTGCATACCTTATGAGTGATAACAATGAGACCTCAGATATTGTTGTCCCTGTTTTGCAGCTTTTACTACCTTGAAGTTTCTAGGTGGATCTGTTAGATCACTGTTAACAGAAGGGATTCCTTTCATCCTGCTAGGAGAGGTGTTAGTGTTGTGCTGCAGAGATGCTGGTAGGGAAAATGAGTTGTTTGATGAGATTCAGGTGAGGCTGACATTAGGCTTGAATGCCATGGCTCCTGTAGATGTGCCAGAGGATTTTCCTCCCCCTAAATATGACCCTAAAGTAAAAGCTAAGACACGTGGCCACTCAGAAAACCTCTGCAATGGTGAGCACTTGGCAAATAGCTGGATTGGATCTCTGAGGATTGAAGTTATCCTCTCACTGTTCTATAGCTTTTCCAGCTTTCATGTGGGAGATAACAAACATGTGAATTCCCTGGGATTTGATGTGTCTCAGGGGGAAGCAGCATGAAGCAGATTTCAGCACGTTGTGTTGCTGAGCTCTCTGTTTTAGGTGGGTTATGCAGTGCTGGCATGATTCACCCTGGAGTTTGTCTCAGGCAACCTTCTGGCTCCTCTCTTGGATCCTGCATATTTCATGGTTGATTTAGCTGGGTTCACAGAGCTTTCTGTAAACCATAGAGTTCTAGGGAGAAATTTATGGGTTTGAAAGAATAACCAGCTTCGTAGGGCAAATGGCACTGTGTCTGATTACTGTATGAAAGGAAGTTTTGGGTTTACCACTAATTGCAGATAAAAATTAATATTTGTGAAGGAGACACGTATGATTTATTTATAAGTGTTTTCTGTTTCCATAATGAAATTTCCTTTGGGTTTAAGTACAGTCATTTGGAGGAAAAAGCAGAGGTCTGTGGCTCATTAGTTTCTGGTGGTTGTCAGAAGCCATTAATCAATTGCCCCTTTTACCAACATAGGTCCTAATTCAGCAAAGCATTTAGGCACAGGCTTAACTATAAGCATGTGTTTCAGAGCACTTGGCTAAATCAGGGCTTTAATGTGATTCAAGCTTGCTGCATTTTTTTCCCAAGTCTAAGTTTACCCCAAAATGACAGGAGTCACTAATACATCAGCTAAAGCGTCATGCACCTTCCTCACCTGTCTTTCTAAATAGCCATATGCAAGAGGTGGGGAGGGGGAAATGGGTCAATTTTCCCCTCAAATCCATCCTCAAAAGGAGGCTACTGTCCTGAATAGTAGGGCATGTGAAACAGCAGTAAGCCAGGAGCAAGAGGAGTGAAATGTGTGGCAAGCAGATTGTTTTGTTCTCTCCAATCTCTGTTTTTGCTGAAGGCTCCTTGGTTATGAGGAGGAAAGAGGAAGGCAGCAGATCTATGTTTTGATCCAGCCAGATGAATCCTGTGATGCAGGATCTAATAAATCTAGGTGCAGAATATGCATGCATCTAAATCTACAGAGAGGACAAATACAAGTTCCCCTCACTCAATAATCCTCCCAAGTGCTTCTACTACTCTTGTAAAAATTACAGGGTGACTTTCAGCAGTGACTAGAGGTCAAGAGTGAGGGTTACTCTTGTAAAAATTACAGGGTGACTTTCAGCAGTGACTAGAGGTCAAGAGTGAGGGTTATGTGCTCAGTCCAAGTCTTGTCCTCTTTTGTACCTGGAAAAGGATACAGTCCAACCGCAACTATCCTGCAGAGAAATTCCCTGGAAGCAGCAGCACCTCCAGTGCTGCTATAATAATGGCAGCATGACTGCACTCTCCCACCATGTCCACCCTTCTCATTTTTTATTCCAGTAACAGCATCAAAGGGACCTGGGCTTTTTCTTTATTCGTGTGTGATTCATAATTCAGTAGAGATGATTGAGAGCTCTCAGAAATTACAGCAGTTACTGGACCAATACAATTTTTTATGGTTCAGCAGGAAGTTGCATATCTTGAGAGTAAAGGTAACCAGCCTTATAATCCCTTCAGGAATTGTTTGGCATAGGAGAGAGAAATTGATTTTGGGCAATTTTCCTCCAATCTGCGAAAGCCAAAGTGACATCCATGTGTCACACACAGTCCTGATTCGTTTCAGACTTGGCAGTAGGGATGCTGCCTGTTGAATCAGCAGAAGCACTTTTTGAAAAATATAGGTTTCCTGTGGATTTTCTCCTCCTCAAATGTTGCTGTCATTCAAACTGGTTTTGCTTGTGAAACCTGACATCATCTCAGCCTGAGGTTGTATATGGGAAGGAAAATTACTTCATTGCTTCATGTTTCCATTTTCTTCCCTTTCTGCATTTGACAGCAGCAGGAGCACATGATGGAATGGTGCACAGAAACCTTTGCTGTGTACATTGCACAGATGGAAATGACAGCTGAGCTTTGGCTTTCAGGCTGAAGCAAGGCCCACATTGCTCCTAATGGGCCTTGACTCTGCAGCATGCAGTCAGTAGATCAGTGTGGAAAATTTTGCGTGCTTCCTTTGACTTTCTACTGGTATTCTTTCTATCCCTGGGAGAAGAAACCAAAACACTTTCTATTTTCTGTATTAATAGTTTTATACCACACTTAGGGGGAGCTTAAGCACTGTTTATGTTGAAAAGCATTCCAAGGCCTCAAGGACTTAAAATCTGATCAGATGAGAATCAAAGGGCAGCAGGGGAAGAAGCAGCATTGAGGTAACCCCCTGTCCCCAGTCTCACCCCAAAACCATGTGACAGAGTTAGGAAGAGAAGTCTCATCCTGAGTCCTAGGTCATAACTTTTTCCTGCTGGTAAAAGGTTGTTTTTAATAGGCTTTGACTGATAATTGTGGCATGCTTTATTTCTGGAACCCTGGCAAAAATTGTCACCCTCACCAGTTGTGGAATCTTTTTGATAAAGATTGTTTTGCCACTCTAGAATGAGTTACCAAGACAGGTAAAAGCATGGCATGGTTTTTTTTAATTGTTTTTTTAAGTTTGGACCATGCCCCTGTGAGTGATTTTGGTTTCAGAAAGTTAAAGCAACACTTATGGAAGTTTTAAGATCTCTTTTTTTCATCATGCTTTGATCATGCAGTTACTTAGAATCCCTCATTGTATTATGCTTTTTTAATGTACACTAAGTTTAGGGGGCTTCACATCTCTTAACCTCTGTTACTTGCCAAGCACGGTGTGTTTGAGAATTGCAGCTTCATCAGGAGCAAAAACTGTGGGCTCTGAGCAAAACTGTCCTTAGAGATGCTGAGCAAATATAGGTGGTCTTGGAAAATGTGGATCTTTAGCCATTCATAGAAGGCACTTGACAACAGCAGAGATTGGATCTCGAGCAATTAAATAAAATAAAATGTCTGTGGTTTTATTCCATTCTATGAAGTTTAACAAAGGAAAAGGGAAAGGATGGTCAGACAAGAAAGGGAGAAATGGTGGGATACATGTGATTAATATAGTTTTAACTTTGCTGTCTGTGATGACACTATGCAGTGATGAAGTGGATGTATTCTGTGATTTATTTTCTTCTACTTTAAAGTAGTGGAGATCTAAAAATGACTAATGAACCTCCTTTCAAGGTTCATATCTGTGACCTAATTCATGTGTGCAGGAATCTTGTCTTCCTCTTAACTGCTGCATAAAGTTGAGGGTTGCTCATCTACAGAGCATTGGAGGCCAAAGCAGAGACCCTGGACAAGTTCCAGCACTAATAGCTGCATTCCAGTGGAAACAGGAATCAGATGTACAGTGCACATCATAGGCTAATTGGCAGATGCTATTTACCATATGTTAATTGCAAGTTGTATTAGAAGCTATGATGTTGATTAAGGCAGCAATTAGAGCAGTTCCTTGTAAGATGCTGAGTTTTTAAAGATAATTGTTCCAGTGGATGCATTTTTATCAGTGTACCATTGAAGCTTATTCTTTTGAGCAAAGCCTTATTAATGTGTGTTTTCCCTAAACTTGGTTTTGCTTTAGAGCAAAATCTTATTAATGTGTATTTTTCTAGTTTCTCCAGAAAAGTTCCCACCTGAGGAAGGGTCCTTCTGTACTATATTAAGACTATGGAAGATAGTCTTAATATATGTGTGTATGTTTGCATATTATTTTTGTGCTACATCTGTTGCAGATAGATCAGTGTATATATGTGCATATAAAAGTCTATTTGATGCAACCATCTGTAGGCCCAAATAGGGATTTTTCTCTGGAGTTATGAGAGGTGAATATGATAATTCATGGAGCACCAATACCCCCAGTGGGGATGCTGCTATATAAATGAAATTCAGCTTATGTCTTGTGGACAAATTATAGTCTGGAGGCTGGAAATCAGTCTTTGGATTGTGCAAAGCAGCTGAATCTCACTGTTCACTTTCTTGAAATGACTTCTGTTCTGGTAACTGAGCTGGCTACCTTCACATGGGCCAGCTAAAGGCATCCCAAAGGAATCAGAGCTAATTATCTGATTGCCCTAACGGTCCCGGAGTGGAGGTGGGAGAAATTGCAGAACCAGAAATCCACCATGGATCCCTATAGCCTGTAGTCTTCAAAAATGTACTGAAACCCCCCTTGGCACAAACTTGTGGCTACAAGAGGGCTTGTCCTGTGTCACCACACCTCCCTTGTCCCATGGTACTGAGATTTCCCTCTGCATTTAAGTTGGAGAAAAGCTGATTTTCTGTCACTGTTCTACAGCCAAAGTAGTCACCCAGCGCCATGTCGTCATAACAAGATTTTAAGCTGTATAGGCAAACGTGAGGAAAAAAGCTCATTTTTCTCTTCTTGAAAAAAGTACTTCACATAATCCATAGTGAACAGTGTGTATGGCTTTGAGAGAACAGTTTATATCCATTCTCTCAAAGTGGAAGGGACTCCAAGCAGAGAAAATCACCATGTTCAAGGAGAGGCTACTTTGATTCATATCATCTTCAAAGTGTTTGGACTTCCAGTCACACTCCAAGCTCTCAAACTTGAAATAACTCTGTCTGCCCAGGGATTTGTCAGGGCTCAGCTGCATTTGTTCAGCATTGTACCTCTCATTGCAGTAGTGCAACTTTTTCTTCCTAGGAGAAGGTGTTTGTGTATTAGCCAAAAGGCTGCAGTTGTAAAGGCAGGATTGAGCTGGCGAAATGGTATAGGGTTTTTGGTTAAGGGTTTTTGGTTTAGGGTTTTTTGTTAATTTGTTTTCTTTTCCCCCCCCTTTTTCTGCCCCAAAGTTTACATTGATGGTGTGATCCATCGTTGTTTGGCTGTGGACAAGTCACCAAGGAGGTGGTGTGCAGGGTACCAAAGAGAGCAAACCAGCCCACCACTGCCATGTACAACCAGGCAGCTTTTGTATTGAGGCAGGTATTTAAAAATGGAGACAAATCTGTCACATGAGTAGAAATTTAATATAGACAGCTTTTTCATGAATGTCTGTCTGAAATTCTACTAGATCTGGCTTGAAAATGGAAGAATGGCAAACTCTTTGGGGGCTGAGAAATCCTTGTGTCTGCATTAACTCCATGGAGATTTTCATGTGTTATCTTCGGAGATGTTTGGTCAAGCACAGGAGATCCTGTGGCAGTTCTAGAGAGACACCAAAGATATTCCTGTTGTTTTGTAGGCTTAGAACAAGACAGTACTTGGGACTTGTCTGAACCTTCTTCTGTTTTCTACATCCTCGTCTTCCCTCCATTATATTAAATTATTACAGTCATTTATGGCTGTATAAAGAGGCCCTTCAGCCTGTGTAAAATGTGTGCTTTGGTTCTGGCTCAAGCAAGGAAGCTGACACCCATGGATTTGCTGGGTCTGGAGGAGGCAGCAGTTCATCTTCTGCCACATTTGTCACTGCCCTCTCTCCCTTTTCAGAGCATACCACTGAAAGAATGTGACAGAAACCAGTTTTGTGTTTCTAGGAAATGAATAATTTGTTTCTTTCAGAGAAAGTGGCCTCTTTTTTTCCCAGTAAAGAAAACCAAATAATAATACTAAAAATGTTTCACTGTTTGACACACTGGGAGGCCCCCATGTAAGCTCTTCATTCACAGAATGTGGCTGAACAAGTTATTTTCTTTCTTTTTATAATAAACCTTTTGTAAAATGAGAACAGAAATCACTCCTTCCTTCACAGGTTTCTTGTGAGAGTGAAAACTTTGAGTCACTCATTATTGCAGTGGCAATCCTGTGCATACCACAGACAGAAACAAAAACTGCAATGTGGTTGAATGTTGACTAAAAGTGAGGAGGAATATATTTGTACTTGTGTATTGCAAGGAACCATAGAGATTTAGCCAGGTGAAGAGATAATAAAGTATTACCTGAAGCCTTCTCAGTGTGGAGTTTCAGCTGTGTTTTTCTCATGCTGGAATGCAGCTCTTTTCTTTTCCCACAAATATGCACAGGGCAAAGCCATTAGTGAGACTGGGGATTTGCTACTAGAAGGATCACTAAAACTGCTGTCCAGTTCTGGCATCCTGGATGGAAAATTCAGAATATTTAGACACTAATTGGAAGTCACCCTGTGCCTAAGTGGGCTGCCAGAGCTGCCATTCCAGGCATTGCACTGCAGCACTGAGCTCGATGGGAAAGAGTCAAGGAGCACTGCCTGGAGGAATGATGGAGGCCAGTCCAAATTCCACTGGAGGAATCCCTAGATGATAATTTTTTCAGAAGGTTTCTGATCTCTGGTGGGTAGAAGTCAAAATTAGAAAAATATATCTGAGATGATGAATGGCCCAGAGGAGAACAATCTAATTGTTCTGATGAAAGCTGTTTGGTAGATTAAACTCAGAGCTAGAGCACCAGCCATTTAACTTATCAAACCCCCATTCTTCTCTTCCCCCCCCTCTTTTCTTTGATTATCTATTTTTAATCTCCTGTTTCTGGACACACAGATAGAATGAGCCCTGTTGCATGCAGTATTTGTTATCATAAGGCTTTTTGTGCACTCCTCCTATCTGAGACTTAACAGAGATTCCTGCTTTGCTGGTGTGTGGGCCTCTCTAGTAGACACAAAATCATGCAGTGCAGAATATCTGTCTTTTTGGTGCCAGAAGAGGGGATGAGGACCACTGAGAATCCTGTATGTACTAAATATATATTCTAAATATAAAAGAATAATGTCATAATGCCTTGAAGTGACACCATGAAGCTGGAGGTGCTGTAAGAGCTGCTCTGGGCCTTGGTGGAATGGACTTATCCAAGTGTATTGCTAAATCTGCCTCATTGTGCCAATCATTCTGCCCATCTTTTTCACCTTCTTTGATGCCTGTGTATCACGGCTTCTCTTTGTTTTTAACATCTTTCCATTACTTTAATTTTCCAGGTTCTCTTTCATCCTTGTGTTGTGTGTTCTGGGTGTGTTTTTGTCTGAAACAGAGCGCAGATTTTATTTCTCCTGTCATCTTTTTTTCACTGATCTACTAGTGTTAATGTTATTTTAAGTATTCAAAACGAGATGTAAGCTCTGATAGGTAGTGAGGCCTAATAAATTTAAAAGCATTGGGGTCTGTAGAGACCTCTCTGTGACTTACACCAAAAGAAACGAACCTAAACTGGTGGTACCTTCACGTCCTTGTCACAATGGGGCAGTTCTGATGGAGCAGGGCTCTGCCATTCCAGGTAAAATGATCCTGCTCTCCGCTGGGAGAAGGGTTAACTTGGCTCCCACAGCGTGGATGAATGCAGGCAGCATTTCTGCTTCATTCACAGATTTGCAACAGGGCTGGGAAAGGAAGATGGAGACTATTCAAACAAAAATGTGCTTTGAACTGTGGTTGTGTGTATTACAGGATAGGAGAAATTAGTGGAGTGGGTGACTATTGTTTAGTTTTGTATATTTCAACAATTTCAAGATCAAGGAAACTCTGATTTGCCTGACAAGAGGGTTCTGTTTTTAAATAAGAAATACATAAAAATTAAGCATCAGTCTTCTTGAATTCCACTTGGTGAATGAGTTCTGATATCTATATGATGCTTTTGCTGTTTATCAATCTGATGTGACCCTTATAGAAAGATTGCTTTGGACAAATGGCACCAAGACTTAAAATTAATAAACTCTCTGTGAGTGTTGCTAACAATGAGGGCTGGCAGTAGACAACATCAACTAGTTTCCCATGAGAAACAAAGAAATATCAAAGGGCTGTAAATAGCATTCCATTTTCTGTTTGCCAGATGAAGATGGGACATGTGGATGGTCTTGAATGTTTTGCCCATTTTGGCACATGCTTGCATTTTCAGTGGCTTTAGCTGCTTGGTCTGAGATCTAAAAGACAAAATAGTGCTGTTATATGGTGAGAGAAGCCTCCCAGCATTTTAAAACAGCAAAATCACTGTTCTTGCTGCTGTGACTCTTCTTCTGAATAAAACAATGGCATTTCTTAGTTAATTACAATTTCTTCCCTCTAGACAGGATATTCTGTCTTCCCCTTGCTCTTTTGAGGTTTATTTTGGTTCCCCTGTCCTGCTCAGAATTCATCATTGTACCCTCCCTCCCATTTGAAAGGGAATGGAAGGAACCTCCCAAAGCTTTTGCTTGAGTTTGGTTTTTAGACTGAGCTGTTGCAGATCTTGAAGAAAAGCAAAAACACTGTGAGAAGGATAATAGAATCCTCCTCAGTAGAAAGAATTAGGAAGCTTCTAATTTGGTAGTCAAAGAGTCACCCTGCCTGGAAAAGAAAGTTTAGCTGAGAACTCTCTCTGACTTCTCCATGTTCATGTAACCCTTAGACTCTGGCAGCAAGTGACCATCTGAAAGATAAAACCGTCCCTCCGATCATGTTTAATTCAACTAAAATCTATTCTTGCAGGGAAATTGGTGTAAAACCCAAGGAGGCTGAAGCTTAGCATGGGTAGGGTCTGCCAGTGCCAAGTTATTTGCCTCACTGAGCTTCTCTTATTTTCTAATCCAATTTTGTGTTGCCACATAAGAGTTAATGTTCATGGAATGTTTCATTGTCATGCTTTGATGCTTGGATACCCAGAATTCATTCTGTTGTGTACTGCTGGTCACTAAACTGTTGAATTATTTATGTTTTGTTGGGATGAGGAATAACATTTCATTTCCAAAGGCCTTGTCTTTTTCTTTTTTTTCTTTCTTTTTCTTTTATAGTTTGGGCACCAATGACTTGAACTCTGACTAGTTGCAGTAACATTTATTGGTGAGCCAATGTCCTTGAGACAAAACAAACACATTGCTTTGCCTAATGTGGTTATCTTTCCTATTCCAAAAAATACGCGAAGCATAAAGAAAAATGTTTTGCAACCTTGTATCCTCTTTCTCCTGTGTTTACTGTTGCATGGCAAATAATATGCATTATGGTATTTAGTTAGCTAAGCTTTTGCTCTGTGGTCAACCACAAATTTTCTCTGGAGTCAATGGAAGATTCAAATACTGGAGGAAACTGGATGTGTGTCAGCACATACTGACCAGGGCTGGGTGAAAAATTATTTCTGTCTTTAAATTTTCATGAATTCAAAATCTTTCTGAAAATTCATCAGAATGCATAGAAGGAGAGTGTTAAATAGAAAAGCAGAAAGAGACACACTTCCAGTCTAATCTACTTTCAGATCTCCTTGCAAGATTGAAGGTTGAAATGCCCCTCTATGAATATTGAGTCTTTCTCTTGTGAAAATGTGAGTGCATTTGCCATCCTGTACTCTGCTGCTGCTGGTCATGACTCTCTTTATAGTTGCTCTGCACTGAATGAATAATTAATAATTATTTTCCCTTTTTCTTTTTATGTAAGCTGGAGTGATTCCAGACAGTCCAGGCAGGGAACAATCCCATTCCTGAGCACCCTTTAGGTTGATGATGTGATGGTACTTCCCTGAGATGCAGGATGTACATGCAGTTATTTTTACTTCACGTTTATTTGCTTTTCTCACCCTTTAGCTTAGTGCCTAATTATTAGATATATCAGTTCTAGCTGAATCAAAGATCTATTTGCTCAGCTGAAGAGGGATATTTCTACAGAAAACATCCATTTCACTGATCTGGTTTGGGGAGGTTTGCCCCATCAACTCCTATGTATTTTATCAGAACAATTGCAACTGCCTCCGGATATGTATTTCATATGAGCAACGGCCTAAAACAGCTTAAATAAAATATGTAACTATCAAAGCAGATGGTGAATGAGAAAATAGGAGTTGGTTATGCCCGATAAGATTTTGAAATGAGATGTGGAAGCTGTGTAGAGAAGAGCTTGGTAGCAGGAACCTTCTCTGAGGTCAGGCATAATAAAAGCACACAAGAAATGTGAAACATGAATGAATGAAAACCTATGGGTAAAGAGGCTAATGAGGTAGCCAGCCTTTAAAAATAGTTAACCTTTGAGTCCTTGGAATGTGTAAAAATCCTGAACTGAGTCTTTGGATGCTTTGGTTTTTCTCTGCTGTGTGAAAAGTGAATCCACACTCCTGTTTGTGAAGTGAGGACTACAAAGAGAAAATGTAAGACCTTCACTGGTCTTGGACACAAACAAATTTCATAAAAAATAGAACAAACCCCTAACCAGATGTGAGCAAAAGCTGCTTTAGTGTCAAAGAGAAGCAAGGCTGGACTTGGAGGGATGAACATGGCTCTGCTGAAACCTCCATTAGAAAGGCTGTCCAAACAGGATTTTTACCCTTCACACACATGCACTTTAGTCATGCACACTTGTACAGATAGCACAGACCCCAGCAGCAGAGAACAAAATAATTAACAAAATTAAATTGTAGTCTGCTTTTAATCAAAGAGGCATTGGTGTGAGAGAAGGAGAATGCCTTAAAAATAGGTGGTTCTGTGTGGTGCTGCAGATTGAACTAAATTTTATGACCATGTTCTTTTTTGCAAAATCTATAAATGCTTTTTTGGAGGGGGAAGGAGGGGACAGAGAGGGGAAGGAGGTTAGGAGGGGAATGAGAATGAAGTAAAACAAAATTCCTTTTTTTTTTTTTTTATGGAATGCTAACCAATCCCTTGGCAACAAAGGCTATGTTTATTTTTAATTAAAAAATAACATAGCTGGGTTGACTTCAGTTTTCCCAGCTGCTATTCTTCCATCACAACAGCTCTCTGGCCTCTTTTCCCTTGCTGATTTCTTTCATCATTTGCACTTAGCTTGTATGTGTTACATGGATTTTATGTAATATTTCCTACCACTGAAAGCAAGACTAACAGTCTAAACAAGTAGCTGGGGCTCAGTCATCTTGATTTTCATCTACAGTACCTGAGCTTGCCCTTCCTTTTTGAAAAGTTATAGGTGTGCCGAGAATAACTTTTTTTTCATGTGCACATTCCTTGCTGTTTGTATGAGGAGAGATTCAAAACTGCATTTTGAAGTTATGACTTGTAGCTCATTAAAATAAATGGAGTGGGTTTGGCAAAGCTCAGGTATCACTGAGCACACAGGTAGTGTTTGAAGGTTGACAGGCAGCCTTGGTGGTTTTCCTCTAGATGATGGATTGCAAACTGCCAGGTTTTGCGTTTGCACATGGAGTGAACAGGTAGAAAATAGACAATGCTTGCCATGCCTTCTCCTGCAGCTTCATTTCCTCCATCCATGGGGCAGAACAGGAAGAAGTCAGGGTGATGATCCATTTTCCAGCACATGGTGACAAAGCTGGTAAATTATGGAGTGGAGCTGATGGTGCCCATCTGTAACAATCAATCTGCTCTCCTGAGCAGAATAAAATTTCAGTATTTGTGTAGACATCTATAGACCCTTGAGTATCCAGGCCTATCTGTTCCTTTCTGCAGGCATTTTAAATTAAATTAAAGTTGAGATAGTAATGCTGCAGCCTTAAAGGGTTGGTATAGCGAGAATGTGAACAGGAGTGAGCAAATAAGCTGGAAAACAGTAGAGCTGAGGGAAAGCAGGAGACGAGCAGAGAAAAAAATGGGGCAACACCATCAAGATGTGATGCAGATAAGATGCATGAAAACTTCTGGGATCGAATAAGTGGATCTGAACTCAAAGGGTTGTGTACTAGTCGTGTCTATTAAACTCTGCCAGCAGTGGGAGCTGAAAGCATCAAACCTCCAGCTGCTCCCAGACAGCAGCTGGAACAAAAGCAGTGGTTTGTTGGGTCATTGGAAACAGCCCATGGAGGAAGATATATGTATGAATCACCAATAATGTGACTACTGGGACGTTCTTTGTGATTCCTGATTTGCAAGCTTTCTATACCTAATAAAGCCACTTAAGAGTTTTTTGCATTGGCTTTTTTGCACGGTTCCTGAGTAAGTGGCAGCATTCTGGTGCACTGTGATATTTTTCCTCTGTGGAAGTTTAACACTGTTCATCTTGCCTTGGTCAAAATGCAGAAATTTGCAATCCCAAATGCAGAGGAATGCTTATAATTTGAAGAAATTACGTTATCTAAGAATTTTTAAGGTGCATAAAGGGAGTGATTGGAGATTTATGGCAACAACCCCCAAAACTGATAGGATCAGAGGTAGGAAATACCAGGACAATAACAATAAGGAGTAGGAGGAAGAGGATCTGGGCCAAGACATTGGTTTAAGTTTGGTATAGCAAGAATGTGAACAGGAGTGATCAAATAAGCTGGAGAACAGTAGAGTTGGAGGAAAGCAGGAGACGAGCAGAGGAAAAAATGGGGCAAAGCCATCAAGATGTGATGCAAATAAGATGCACAAAAATTTCTGGGACGGAATAAATGGATCTGAATTGGTTAGCCTCTGAGGAAGGTGCTAGAGAGGGGATGTAGAAAGTGAAGAGGATAATTTTTTTCCCCCTTCTTCTTTTCTTCCATTTCAAAGTTTCTGGAGGATGGTTCAGCAAACTGGTGTGTGCTTCCTGTGGGAACTGGAATGCTGTGTCCTTCCCTTGTTTTTGCAATGGAGCAGCATTGGCTCGTTTCCAATTTCTTTATTTTGGAATGTAATGCATTACCCCTTGTAAAGATGGTTTATTTGAGATAGTACTTAAAGATTTGACAATTATCAAATAAAACACAGTGCTTGTGGTCAACTTAATCATTTGTCCCATGTCTTTATAGGTGATTAGAGAATTGAAGCCTTTTGAGCTGAATGATGTTGGGAAAATACTAGATTGTCTTAGCAGGAAGGAGGTAGGAATTTAGAAAGTAAAAGTTAGTCAGAACTAAAAGCTGAAATAAAACCAAAAGAAAAGAAAGTGTGGAACCAAATGTTTCTCTCCTCAAAATTTGGGAACACTCATTCTTAGGGTTTAATTTTGACTCCTTTTAGAAACCTTCCCCAAGGACCAACCTAGAAAATGGAACCAAACCTTTTGCCTCATGGGGAGGGTGTTCTCCAGGGACTTTCTGCTATCCTATCTCCACAGAAAAACCCATGTGAAGGGAAGCCACAGAAGAGGTTCACATGAACCTTCCCTGCTGAGGGAATGCCTTCATTTGCACAAAGCTCTTTTCTGAACTCTTTTTATTTTTATGGGAGCTGTGAGCTCCAGGATCCACAAATAGAAACTTTTAGTGCTGGCACTAATCCTGTCAATCAAAATTCTTCTCAGAAATGCCATTAATTAAACTTCCCTGAAAAGGATTCAGCTCACAGAATTTTCCCTGCAGCCCCCCTCTCTCCCATTCCACTAGTGTGTTTCCATTCAATAGCTGAAGATGACACAGAAGAGGAGAAAATCACAGCTTTCACAAGCGACCTTTTTGTTGTTTCAAATTTTTTAGCTTACTTACTCTGTTTCTTTTGAGCAGATTCTTTTATTTGAAATGTTGAATGATGCTAGCAGCTGTCAAAATAGGCTTTAAAGCAGGCAGTTTCCATTTACTGTCTGTTGGAAGAGACTATTTTTGAATTATTATGCCATATTTTTATGGATTATTAACAACTTGGATTAGAGCTCTGAGCTTTCTGGAACCCTCTTCTGAAAGGGACAGCGAATTTGCAAGGAATTTGGGACTTCTTATTCGCAGTGAAGAGTTCCCCTCAGAAGCACGTTCTGTAGCAGACAGGCCTGCATCCACTGCCAGTGATGTAGGGGAGCTCATGCTCAATTTCCAGATTAAAAACAGGGATATCACCAGCTTTGGATTCTAGATTTTGAAATGTTTGCTCTTGCAGACACACAGATTGAGAGGGGAATGCTCCCCTTCAGCTGGCTTTTCCTTGCCGTGCGTGTCGCTCCTCTGTTGGCAGCGAGGTTTATGTGAGGACAAAGGGCTGCTCTGGAACAGGCCTGGCCTGTCCCTGAGAGAAGAGCAGATCCTGCATGGAGCAGCTGAGGAGCACAGCCCTCTGTTTATTCTTGTGGTCAGTAAGTGCTGAGCAAAGCAGGAAGAGATGAGGAGTCTGGTTTTCTGCTAATGTGAATGCCACTGCTGTGTGGTTAGCAAATGGTTTCTGCTTAGTAGCGCAAATGTGGCCAAAGAAGGAAGCAAGTGCTATATTTGCATGGCCAAGGATGCTGTTCCAGCCCACATCTGCTCAGATGCACACATACTTTGCTTATTTGTTAGCCTATACTTTCAGGAATTACCATGCACAGATCTCACCATCTACTTTCACTCGGTATGAGCTGTACCCAGTCCTCTTTTTGGGTGTGTTTAACCTCAGGAAGCACTTGGCTTTCTTTCCTGTTCCATGCCAGGACGTGCAGAATGAAACCCTGTATGTAGGACAGTCATTGTATCTGAAAGATGCTCACTTTTGTTGAGAGAGTATTGTTGTGAATGTAAGAGGAGTGACTTTCCTCCAAAATATCAGCGTGTCCTGCTACTGTCAATATCCTACTCAGGTCAGTGTAGGGATAACTGTCATTTTAAGATGGTGGATGGGAAATTTGTCATTTTCTGAAGCTTTGATGAGTTTCTCGTTAGGAGGATCTTTGCAATGTGGCAGAAGGGAAGGGGAAGATCTTTCTCCTTCACAAAACCTTTCCCCCAGGAGGTGGCTGCACCCTTCTGGGAGGTGGAGCTCAGGTACAGCAAACTGGGTTCAGCAGAGCCTGTAAATGTGTCTTTACCCTGAAGCCAGTGGGATTTGACTATGGTTTTTAAATGTAACCCAAGCATATTGCTGCGTGAGGTGTTTTTATTTACGTTGAACTGCTGTTTTGTGCTGATAAGCTGTGTGCAAGTGTCTGGGTGAGCAGCTCACAGGTGTGAACACAGCTCCCCTTTCCAGGTCTAATTCCTTGGGCAGCTTTTTTGGGTATCCTAGTGATGGATGAGTTTGAGGCTTCTTGTCCTCTCTGCTGCTGGCAACACTCATTTGCCAAATCCTGTACTGAAAAGTCATCTTCTTGCACACAGCATGTCCAAGGAAAAGTTTTAATTGCTCCCTCTGTAATGTCTTCCCATGTAAATAAATTACATGACAACAGTGACCACATAAAAATCAAAAGGAGAAAAGTAGTTCTGGAAGAAGTGGGTATTCAAAGAAATACTTCACCTAGACTATTTTTTTAAAAAAAGGTGGTTTTCTGCTGTCATTTTCATGACTCAAGGGAAAAGAAATAATTTGCACATCAGCCAATATTGAAATCTCTGGATAAAAATTCCTAGCTGTAACTGGGGTGAGATTCAAGCTTAACAGCCACTCTATGGCTGTTGCACACTGTGACTCTGTCACCGTGGGAGTGGGGACAGATGACAATTAAAACAACCAAACCAGAGTCTTCCTAAAGGTGCCAGTGAAAGCACAGAAGTTAAAATTAAAGAAAATCCATTTAGATGTAGGGAAGAACTTTATTACTGTGAGAGATGAACACTAGAACAGATTTCCAAGAGAGGCAGTGGTGTCTCCATCCTTGGAAATACTCAAACCCCAACTGGACATGGTGCTGGGGCAGCCTGCTTGGGGCAGGGAATTGGGCTAGGTGATCTCCAGAGGTGTCATCTAACCTGAACTGTTCTGTGATTCTGTGAAATATTTGCTATTTTTGCAGACTAGAGGATGAGTCCTTTTATCTAATAAGTTGCTAACTCAGAGTGCAGTAGGTAGACTGGGTTTCCTCCTTTGTCACAACACTCAAATGCACTTCTCAACTACTCTTTATGTTCCCACTCTCTCCTACCAATGTAATTTCATTTTCCTAAGTGATTACACATGTAAGTGGGACTGAAACGCAGGCGTGCTATTTCCAAGACAGCTTTTTAACCACCTTGCTGTCAGGTTTGGGATTGCTCCATTGTATGGGATGCAATGCTGAATACTTTGTGTGCATACCAGAGCTAACTGTTCACTAGGTGAGTGAGGAGTCTGTCACAGGATTTTTTTTTCAGTGTTGGCAGCTGCTGAGCCTAATGGAAAAAGGCTGCCATGTAGATCAGTAAATATATGGGTTCCACCTTTGACTCAGGCATTCTGGAAGTCACAAGCTGCCGTGGAGTATTTGTGGGAAGCACCATTATAATATACTTTCCCTGTCCCTGTGTTCTACTCTAAACATCTGATATTGATCACTGCTGGGATCTCTTGGATAAAATGGAATACCTGCAACACAGAGTTTGATAACTGGGCCCCATAACTTTATTTCCATTCAAAACTACAAGGTGTAATGGAACCAGATTCATTAACAGAGCAGAGGGCAGTGAAACCATGCTTTTCTTTGTGTGTGTATGCATATATTTTTAATAGCCATCCCCAACCCACATTTAAATGTCACAGGTCAACTGCTGAATGACCTTGGATGTGATTTGTTTTCTCCAGTTTCTATAATCAAGAGAGCAGAAACTCCTGAACTTCTTAAGCCACAAAGTACTTCTGATGAAACATTTTTAAGAACTTCCAATAAAAGCATTTCAATTACTAAAACTGTATTTAATGGCTACTGTCCTGTGTTATCTGGAAATCTATGATTCCCAGAATTCCCCCTGGGAATAACAGTGCCCATGTTAGCTGGAAATTGAGTGTTGAATGTGCAGTGCTGGGTGTGTGCCAAGGTCTGGGGTGCTTTTAATGCCATTGCACAAATGAGAGCAGAACATGAACCCAAATTTATGGTCAGGGGAATTCGAAGGACTGAAGAATCAGGAAAAATGGTGCCAATTCTACCACTGAAGATTACAGCCCAAAGTGTGTCCAAACCTGAGGGATGTTTGTTGAATTGGAGGGTTTGGATTTATGGAGTCTGTTTTTTGACCTGGGCCTGAACTTCCTTCACGCTTAAGTTGTATGGAAATTACCTTTTTGTTAAATTGTTCATAACCCTTCTTAGTCAGCTAAAAATGGAATTGTGGTGTGAGAGGAACTCTTTTGGAAGGCAAGCACTGTGAGAGAATATTTCAGTCATTTTCTTGATATCACAAATTATGTTGAACTTGATTCAAAAAAGTGTTGGTTTAGAACAGAGCAAATACAAGGAGAGCAGGAGAAAATATCTTCACAACTGTGGGAAAGAAAATGGAAATATTTTTGGGGGGTGTCTCCATTTTAGAAATCTTGAAGAGATTGAAAGAGAGCAAATGGTCTGAAGCAGAAAAAGGCTTTTGGACCCAGGACCCTCCAAAAGCATGATCTGAATGTCTTGAAGTTATTCCTGCTGGGAGTCAAATGGGGCACATTAGACCATAGAAATGAGCAATGTAAGATTTTCAATTTAGTGGAAAAGTTGGAATTAATTCAGTGACCTGGAAGGGCCTTGTTACTCATGAGTTGAAGCTCTGGACTGATAGAGCCTGGTCTGCTCTTGCTGTTCGCAGGTATAACCAGGGAGAGGAAGAAGATTTAAAGTTCTTGTTATTTTCAACCCTGAAAATCAGGGTTGTTTTCTTACATTGTTCTTTTTTCTTAGGTGATATGTGCACAGTAATGCTCAGCATAAAACTGGGGTTGAGATCTCTTGAATCTAGTACTGAAACTCCTAATACATTGAATCAAATTCCTGCCTTTGGCCACCCCAGTATTTGCAATAATGTGAATTAGTGACAGGTGTCTTAAAACCTAGAGATCAGAATGTAAAATTGTTGTTGAAATTACAGAACAGCCATTTTTATTGAGTCTGAGTTTCTAGTGAATAACCAGAAATGAATGCAAATACCAACCCCATGCTATTATCTTAAAATTACTGGAAATAGGTTGATTTTTAAATAATCCATTTCCTCTGTTGGCAGATGTTCAACCTGAAGGCCTTTAGTTCTAAAGGGAACAGACCACTAGAGGCTCTCTGAAGAAAGCTTGCAGTTTTTATTCTTACTCTGGTATCTCTGTACACTACCAAAGAAGTAGCTGAATGTAGAGGGAAAGATACCCCAGTTCACTGAATCTCGTTCTTTCTGCATTTTCTGGTGTCCATTGTGGGTTTCTACCAGGTCACCAAGATATTGTTCAGGGTGGGAAACCTACTCCAATGCATAGCAACCCTTTTAGGGAGCCACCTAATATTCTCAGAGAGCTCTTCCTCGCACTCCAAGAAGTTTTGAGTGTCATTGGCTCGTTTGGAGTTGATTGCTGTCTGTATAATCATCTCAGGGTTTCTTTTTCCCCTCCTGTACCTTTACTTCTGCAAAATGAATTCAGTTTGCCTGTAGAAATTCATTGCTATGAACTCTTTCCCCCATTTGTAGTACTGGCTTTTAAGTTTGATTACAATTAACAGTTTTGTATCATCTACAGACTGTCATCTTAGTGTTTATCTGCTTTTGCAGAGTACTTTTTGGACATGTTTTATACTGCAGGGAATATCCAATATCCTTAGGGGGGTGTCCTGGCAACCTGTCTGTGCTGTGAAAATTCACTGCTGGTGAGACAGTATGTTTCATCTTGTTCTAACAAGAAGAATCTGTATAAGCTTCACTTCTTAAAGATGTTTTAGTGACTGACTTGGCTAAGAGATCTTGGGAAATCAAAATCTCCTTTGTCAAATGGTAACTTCTAGAGCTTTTGACAGTGAGTTTTGTTAGTGTCTTAAAACTGTTTAAGTTTTATTCCATACTTAAGAAAACCCCAGGTTTCTAGGAGTGTCATTAAAGAAGACTTTACCAAAGAAAAATGAAGAATGCAGAGTAATTATGCCTTTGCTAAATAAGTTTCTTTTTTTTTTCTATTTTTATATAGAGTTCACCTCGTTTTTCTGGAGTCGTCATTTTGATTCATCAGGCAGCTGGTTTGTTACTGAAAAGCTCAGAATATTTCCTCTAATTGCCTTCCTGTGAGTATGATCAAAGAAGTTACCTCAGACTTCCTTTCCTGTGGTATTCAGAAGCTGGGGGGGTTTATTTGAGGCTTTTTTTTTTTTCTTGTGTGTTTTCTTATTTCTTTGGAGGCTGATCCAAATTCCTGTGAAAATCAGTGGAGAACCCTGCAGCAGACCCTTGGCTCCTGTCCCTCTGGTGTCACTGACACCAGTGATTACTTTATTCAGAATTGATAGTGGACTTAAAGCATTTCACATGGAATTTTACCTTCAACTCAAAAATCATTGTGTTTTACAGTGATCATTTTGTCAGTGCATGGCCATTCTTTCGAAAGCCCTGTTTCTCCACTGGATTTTAGCAGTTTTTTCTTGCAGTGGGAGTCTTAAATCATATTTATTTGTGTTATGATGATATGCTGGAGTGCTGCTATCCTGTTGTATCTTCTTTTTAGAGCAAGCAGGCTCTGAGAAGTATGTGAGAGACCAAGTAACTGTGTTTACTGACTATTTACAACATGGAACACTTAGACCATTTTTTTACAAACATTGTTCTTTCACTGCCAGAGCAAGTGAGGGCTCACAAACCATTTAAAGGATGTGTTTATAATGTGTGTAAACTTTAGCCCCTCAATATACGGAAATTCCAGACTGGAGACAAACTGTGGACTGGCTCTAAAGTTTAAGGCAGTGCCTGTGACAGCAGAATGATGGGTCAGAAATATTGCTCCAGCATTGAGTCAGCACCCTTAAATGCCATCATCTTCAGTTAATTCAGGGTATAAAGAGCTGCTGGTCACTGGTGGGGGACCGCTTTCTGTGCCTGGGCCTCCTCTGCCCCTCTTTTTCTGGCAAGAGCAGTGTGGAGGAGGAGGCACACACAGCACAAGGCTGGACACTGCTTGCACTGCCTTTCATCTCCAGCAGCCTTTCCTCCCCATCAGGATTGCTGGGCCCGGGCCCATTTCAGCTGGTTTTGTCATCATCCTTGGGGAAACAAATTTAACTTTGTCTGCACTTCTGGGAAGGTTTGTGCAAGTGCTGAATGGGCTGATAATCGTTGCAGGCTGTTCTCTGCCCTGGTTGTTGTTTTGCAGTTCTGTGTTACTTTCGAGCCTTCGGTGGGGGGAGTGTTTAAAACTGAAGCCAGATGCAATCTGGTATTTTCAGTTGTAGGAAATGCTGATGCTTCAAAATTAGGATTTCTTTTCGATTCAGAACCAGCCAAACTGTTGTGGAATTTCCCATGGAACACTTCTTCCCATGAGATGTCTAGCTTTAAGTTCCCACATGCTTCCACAAGTAGTGCGTTTATGAGGTATTTAAATTCCTTAAAAATATGAGTCCAGGCAAAGGAGGCCATACTGTCCAAAAGAAAGTGGGGTTATAAATGTAAGTCCTTTTTCCCTGTGGTAAGGATGGGATGTTCAAAGAGAGTAGTGATTGCCCTCCAGAGTGTTTCTGATAGCTCAGCAGTTGGGGTTGTATCTGTAGACAGGTGTTGAAAGAAGGCACTTCAATCTCTCAAAACTGAGGCTGAGCTGGGGCTGATTGCTTATTTTGATTCATAAATTGCATCTGAAAATCCATCCTCCAGGGACTCAGTCATCTTCTCCAAGTGTAGGATGCAGGGTAAATGTCACCTTTCTCATGCTGAAGTCCTTCTGGTGTTTGCCCAGCACTTGCCAAGGTGACAAAAGAATTCTGTCACAAAGAAGTAAAGGCAAAATCTGATCGTATTTTCCATACTTAACCTCCACTTTCACATGGCAAAGCTGGCTGAACAGGGGGATGTGAATGAAAATACCATGGAATAGGCCATTAGTTACCTTTAAAAATCATTAAAGCAAATGTTGTGGACCAATACACTCATTTGGAAAGGAGAAAACCAGCATTATCTCTGTACTGGAAATGAGACGCATCTCTATCTGAATATGAAGAGCAGTAACAGTTTAATATTATCATGACAGTCCTGTAAAGTCTTCTGTTAGTTTTTCAGTACAGTCAAACCTGAATTTGGAAGGCAATGTGACATGCTTATATGAATTATTTTCAAGAATAAGTGCTGCCCTCAAAGGTTAAGGTTCAGAGTCACTGGGTAGGGATGATTAGTTTTTATTTTCCCTTGGAAATGTTTGTTTTGTTGAAAGATGTTTGCCATTATGAAACATTGTGTAAGAATGGGTTTGGTCAGCTTTTCTCCTAAATTATTATTTAGGAGAAAAGCATTTTTGTAGTCTCTGAATATATTTTCTATGGCTTTATGAGGTAAAGTTAGATGGACGTAGGGTCTTCCTTCTCTCATCCATCCTCTCTGCTACTTGGAAAAGGAGGAGTAGAACTCAATCTTGCCCAAGTTACAGGGAAACTTCTGGGACCTCAAGTGACCTCTGAGTACAGCTGGGGCACTTTTTGGGAAAAGCTCTTTTGTGAGAGATGAGAGCCCTGTGGGTTTTGTGTTGCTGAGGAGGTGTTACAACTGTTTGGAGTGGCTGTAAACAAAGCCAGAGCATCATTTAGATATAGAAAGTTATTCTTCATTTAAGGGTGAACCCAAACAAGTAAACCTGTTGTGACTCATCCCAAGTTTTGGAAGAAGAACATTTTTTATTTTCCAGAAATTACACCACCTAGGAAGTGTAAAATGGACACATTGGGTAGCTCAAGAGAAATCTGCTTCTGACAAATCATGCCTTGTCAGACAGAGGTTTAAGAACTTTTGGAAAAAAAAATTATGTAAAAAAATCTGAACAAGCAGAAAGATCATATGTAAGGGCAGAATCACTGCTGTGCTTGGGGTGAAGGGAGTGGAGTTGATTATTTGCGTCTTCTCAGTAGGCAGGGAGCAGATCCAGCTCACTGGAGAGGAGGTGGCAGGAATGTGCTGCACTTTGGCTCTGCTCACTGGCAGGGAGTCCAGCAGGGAGCAGTGACAAGCACAGCAGGAGCTGTGTCTTTGTCCTCTGTGCAATATTGTCCTTCTAAGTCAGGCATTGCAAGCACTGAGGGACAGATCGGCTGGGAGCTGGGGTTCTTCAGTCTTCATTGAGAGCTGCTCTCTCTCAGCTCCATTACAATGAGCTCTCCTGTCACTTAAAAACTGCATTTCTGTTGCTGCTGCTTTGAACTTCCCAGGGCCATTGTTGGCTTGGTTTGTGTAACTTCACAGAGCACACCAATTTCCCTCTGATAAATGGGGCCAATTGTTCAGAACCTTGATAATGGTTACACTGTACAGCATTACACAGACTTTCCTTGCCTACACTTTGGTGATGCTTTCAGATCATGATATGCCTTGGCCCAGTATTTATATGTAATGTGGAAGTGAGAAATAGCAGAAATTTTAGAGTATCTTGTCTCCAGCTCATATTGTGTGCTCAAATGTGCTGGGGTAGCCTCAGCAGCACACCACCATTGCTAGATGTTGGTATGAACTGAGCTTGAACTCCCAGTCTCTGGAAGTTCCCCATGCCTGTTTTCCAACAAGAGACTGATTTTTTTTATATATTTTTTTTGCAACTTTTTCTCACGTGAGCTCTGTGGGTTTGGAGCTGTTGAGTCTTTGGCCTGACTCTCACTTTCACTTGAGTCCCTTTACACAGTTAAGGCATTCTGCTACAGGGGTCTTAAAATGAAAGTAGATGACATTTAATAGCTTAAATGAGAAACAGGTCCGCTAAAAAAAATAAAGTGAAATTGGTCTTCCCTAAATTGTTGAGTGCTGACCTTGAAAAAACCCTTACAGTCTCTGCAGGCAGACTGGAATCTGGAGAGCAGATACCCCAAACTTCAAGAGATTACCTGAGGCAGGGTTTTTTCTGCTCTTCTTTTTGGGATAAAATTCTTTTCCATTACACTTAGTACCTACATGTCTGTCTTAAAGCACTATTTATTTGTCACTGAACTTCAGAACTGCTGGTACAGTATTTGCACCCTTCTTTAGGATTTTTTTAAATTTGCTAGTTTTAATGATTTATCTGTAACATGTATTTTGGTTATGTGAGCATGTTAAAGAGTGTATTTTGAATATTGGGAGGGCTTTTTGAATGTGGGAGGCAATGTTTAAATATATTTTGAGAAGGGGGGAGGCAAGAAAAGCCGTCATCCATCAACTGGCATTAAGTCCAACTTTGAAAGTTTGATACAAACTAAATCTGACTGTTAGTGCAGATATGATACAAATTAGCTGTGACTTTATGATACCAGCTGTTCCTCTGACAGGGTAAAAGGGTACATAACTAGAATAGCATCTTTTGTTGAAAGCAGTGTTTCCCTTTGTTAAATGTGGGAGCCTCAGGCAAAAAAAATTGTAGTCTGTAGTTATGTGACATGTGCAGCCTGCAACATGTTCATGGAGCTCAGGGGGCTTTTTTACTGATGTTTTTCAAAGTCTGGGTTATCATAAGTGTTCTATTTTTGCTAGCTTTATCACTGAGACACAAATCTCTGTCATGTTTTTCCCTCGTGTTAAAAGTGAGGATAATCTAGGTGCTGTTTTCCTTACGTGTCCAAAGAAAATCCCGAATGGCAAAACCTGAGGGAAGTCTACAAAAATCAATGTAAAATTTAATTGATTTAGTTATTTTTGTTAATTGTTCTCTCAATTTTTTTTTCTTACCAGAATTTTCAGGGCATTTTGTTCCATAAAAAGTCTACATAGTCTCTAAAAAAAGTAACAATGAGCACAAACTGAGATGTCACTGCCCATCTGTGTCCCTGCTGTATCTCTGACCTTAAAACCACACTGACCCTGGCTAACTCAGACAACAGAAAATTGGCTCTGTAGCATGTAAATAAACTGAAACAATGGAATTTATGAAAGAAATCAAATTAATCTTGCTTCTGCCGCTGGACTAAGAGCCAGCAATTTTTCAAAATTTATTACTACAGGTACCAGACATGCTCCATTTGAATCAGTCAGGGAAGGGCAATATTAACAATGGAGTTATTAGTACACAAATACTTAACCAGGAGTACTAAAAGGAGTAACACTGGGGCTAGAACTGCCCAGAGAAGCACAATTTAGGCTGAGAATCTTTTACTCTTTCTTAGCCACTGTGAGAGATAGTAGAGCAAACAAACCCACCTCCTACTGAAGATGCAGAAAATAAAAAATACATGCATGTAGAACTGTAGCAGGCCTGTGAGTGAAAGGGCAGAGTTAAGTGTATTGAAAAATATTCACTTCTACTTTTAAACTTCTTGAAGTAAATTTTAAAGATAAATATATTTCAAAAGAAAAGTTGAGGGTTTAATAGATGTTGAGTTTTCACGCATTGCTGGTGATAATATGAAGCATAAAACAGAAAATTCCAAGCACTACTAAATAGGACTCAACCATTTCTATTGCAAACATCCATTTTTACAGTCTAACATCTGTTTCTGAAGTTATGTGAAGTATTTATTTAAAATGTCTTACCATGATAGTCTAAGTGACAAGAGAACATCTTGTTTTCATGAATGTGTAGAGGGGTATGTCAACAAACAAAGGTCCATACATGACATTTGAAGAACAAAACCCCACCACAAGGAGTTCCACATTCTGTCTTGATTTTTTTGTTGATGTAAGAGTCCCCTTAGCCAGCTTTCTCCTTATGGTTATAGCCTTGCAAACCTGGAGTATCTCCAAGGAGAGCTTAATGTATCCCTTCCATCCATGCAAGGAGGCTGAGTATGGGAGCACAGGGCTGGCTATAGAAGCAGCCAAAGTGAAAATGTGTGTGAGATGCTAGAGAAGTGTGTTAATCACAGATGGGAAGAAACAACCAAGAGGAAAAATGACATGGAGAACTGAAGCAGGTAGCATTTTAGCAAGAAAATTGTGTGCTATCAAATGTGTGATAGCTGCAGAAGCCATCATCCCAGCTGAGTTTTATGGCCATGATGTAAGATATGAGAGGGGATGCTAGCCCCCAAATCCCAGAATTCAAATTAATCTTTTTGTTATCTGAAATGTGTTCCTTTTCATGAAAACAACTTTCCCCCCTCATTTTGAGTTCTAAACTATTGAGTTCTATTGTTCTGAGCTTCAAGGTGCCATATTGTTCTCCAAGATGCTGACATTGTGGTGAAATAATAAATAATATTGGCTCTTTTGATTGTTTTGGAGAGGGAAGTTTGTACTCAGATGTGCCAGCTGCCTCCCATCCTCTGGGGCAAGGAATTTGTGCAGTGATTGAGTTGCAGTGAAGTATTTGGGTGCCATTTCAACAGCACAAGGAGACCGGGGGCTTCTGGAAAAGCCTCTTTATCCTCATGACAGATAGGTTATTCCTAAAGTTGAGTTACTCTGGGATTTATGGTTGATGATAAGGAAAATCCCTTTATTTTAAGTTCCCACTGTTTTGCAGATGCTGATCATGCAAAATGGCTCAAGTGTGGGTGTTTCATTTTGTTGCCCCTTGTTCATTTGTGTCTCAACTTGATTAATTTGTGAGGGCCAGCAAATCTTTATTTGTTATGGTTATTTAGAATCTGATTTTTCTCTTTGGAGGGAACAAAACCTCTATTCTGTAGGAGTAAAATGGGCCAAATTTGGCCTCGAGAGTGAGTCAACATTTAAGGATTTGCTCCTGCCACTCAGGGACATGCTGAACATTAGGCTCATTCCTATATACCTGTATTGATCTTCCCCTCTCTTTTTCCCTTTCTTTCCACCTCTTGCTTTCAATTTACTTTCATCTTCTAATTTCTTCCACCCAGCCCAAAGCAAAAATCTATAAGCAATGCTCTTCTTCAAAGCATAGAAGCTGGCTCCAAAACTAACCTTGCTTCAGTTTTAAAACCTTGCTTGAGGGAGCCAGAATCCCTTTACTTAAATGATTTAATTTTCAAGCAGTATGAATCATGCAGCAACTGCACAAACTCTGGCTGGAATATATTGTACATATGTTTGTTCTTTAGGCAGTAAGGAGAGAATACAGAACTGGAGGTCATTTGAGTTACAACTGCTTTGGGGGATTTTTTTTTTTCTCTAAAACATTCCTTCTAACAAATGCAGTTTAAATGGGTTTGTTTATACGGCGTGGAATTGGAAAGGCCCAAACTAACCAGGCTTTACACAATGTGGCCTTCTTCCAAATTAATCTAAAATATTTTAATCCCTCTGGAGTTTCTTTATCCTCTGCATCTGGGCTGTAGTGGAGACACATTTTTAACATTTCTTTGAGGAAAATTACCTTTTTTCCCCTCCAACTGTACTCAGCAAGGTCAATGGAGCACTGTTATATGCTATTTAAACATCTGAGATTCATCATATATCTGCACAACAGAAAGAATCATCATAAAAGGTCTAATGAATCCCGACTGCTAGCCAAGTGAGGGAGTCCCCTTACGGATACTGGGGATTAGAAACAAAGAATACATGCAAAACACAGGTTTTTACACTTCAGCTTTTGCAATTAATACCTAAACTACCCCTCGAGAAGGGAGAGGGGGATGTTTGTGACCCCCAGAACAATTCTGGCAAATCACACCCTGCTGGAGCCAAATGCTGAAGCCATGGCAGGAGCTGGGATGTTCTCTGGGTCTGGCTGGGGGCAAAGGGGCTCACTCCCCTTGTGGGACCAGCCTGGAGGGGCTGCTTGCCCTGGGAAAGGAGATGCTCCAGGCCATGGGCAAGTTCCACTGCTGGCCATATCAGCCTCTCCCTGTGTGCCTACACTTGGTTTTAGGCCCTTCTTGCTTTTCTTGTTCAGTAGCAAGTTTGTGGGGGCTGAGCTCCTTTTTACTAACTGGGAATTGAAATACTGAGAGAGGCCTGAAAATTTCAATTTTTGTGAAGTTATTTATCAGGCATTTCAGAAGGCACTGCTGCTCCTTCCATTGCCTGCAGTTCCAGTCAGCCTGAAATGGCCACAGGGAGCAGATGCAGCTGGGCTCTTTTGGGATATTTTGTCTGGAAAACTCCAATTTGGGAGTTTTTATCTGAAATAATGTTATTTAGCTTTTTTTTGTTGTTGTTTTCCTTTGTAGATGACACCAGGGCTGGTTTAATATCCGTGTTTCTTCTAGGCTCATTGATCCTCTGAATCCTGCTGGATCAGGAAGTTCAGATTGTCATAGCTGAGATGGTTGCAATACATAGCAAACTCCATTTTCAGAAGGCTTCAAACCCTGTTTTTATTATAGCATGCATGCTTTATATGGCATTCTTACAAAACTCAGGAGTTTACACTTTTACTCATTGGTCAGGAAAGACAAAGTGCTCATTGGAATAGGTGGTTGCAGGTTTCTCTTATTTATCCTTCTTTCTTTCTTGGTTTCTATGTCAATGACCTTGGTAGGAAATTCTTTCAGGGGCAAACATGGATCCTCTTATCAAACTCCTCTCTGGCTCACAGAAGTTGCTGTAAAACCTCTTCCCCATCAGTTAAGTTCAAGATTGAACCTCTGAGGGAAAATGAAATGCTGAAGGCCTCTGTCCTATGAAGGTTTTTACTACAGCTGGTTTTTAATTCTCATCACTGCATCCTGCAGGGACTGCAGAGAAATGAGCTTCTCTGCCAACCCAAGGACAGGCTGATGGCCTTGTCCTTAATCCTGGTGGACTTTGTCTTTCTCAGCTATGATGTGTGGGGAGCAGCACTGTGCTCCTGCCCAGGGGGCTCCAGGATGTGGGACGGCACACTGGGACATCACCCCAGACTGCCCCTGCTTTCAAATGAAGAACCATACCTACCCAAACACATTTTCCCCATCTTTTCATATAGTCACAGGTATTTTGGGACCACTGCAAGCCATACAGTAATGGAATAAATTCCAAGTGCAGCAGGAGACCACACTGGAGGGAAAACTCATTATGTGCCAAGGGCATTTCTTTGACTTTTTCTACCAGTACTGGAAAATATCCCCTAAATAATACATCTGGATGTGGAGGAGAAGAGAGGGAAAAGATGAAAAACAATCCTTTAAATTCAGTAGGAGCCTATTTAATGGCTTGTTTAATCTGCCAGCTGGCACAGCATTGACTTCTTGCTGCACATACTTTAAGAAGACCTATGTAGTTCTTGGAAGTGAGTTTATATTAAGTTGTAGAAACTTAAATATGGATAAATTGGCAAGGCTGCTTTTTGGTACTTAATAGAAATCAAGAAACTGCTTAGTCATCTCCAAAGAGATTTCTGTCTCCTTTTTAATATAAATACCAAAACAATATGGACTTAAAGCAGTAGCAAAGACAGTAAAAATTCAGATCTGTTCCCTGGGTGTGCCCTCTTTGAGGTATGTGCACATCCTTCAGACTTAAAATCACATGAATTCCCTATACAACACCTTGCTTTGGGCAGTGTTTTTATAATGTTGTTTGTGACACCATTTTCTTTGAAGTAACATAATGAGTTTGCACATTAGAAATTTGTGTTTTCTGCTGCACTCCCTGCTAAGAAAACTGGTGCTATTTTTATGTGGATTTTATTAGGGGTGTCTTGCAGATGGTATCGCCTAATAGCTTCATTTATTTTATGTGACTCTGTCTTGATGCATTTGGATTTTAATTGGCTTTGTGTGAAGGTAGATGGGTACAACTGAGAGCAAACTTGATGTGCAGTGTGATGTAAATAATTACATTTACACTTCCTGAAAAGTTAGGCTGCACCAAGATGCATGTCTTCTGTTTTCAATTACTTTCAGCAAGGGATAAAGGATTTAACTAGAGAGCAATCTGTCTTTTATGTTTAAGGGACTCTTTTAACAGGATCTGAAGTGACATTTGTCAGTATTTACAAGTTGTAAAGGTTTTATTTGGTTCAGGTAAGCATTGAAAAATCTGGCTGTTTGTTTATGATTTTCAGATATGGATTTTATTTTCTTTGTTCTCCTTCAGGGAGTAAGATATTTTCAGGTTGGTGTTTTGGTTTTTTTTATTTTTTTTTTTTTTAAATCTGGAATATGGATTGTAAGAATCCTCCAAGTTTGCAAGTGTTATCATCTGGGACTTTGGTTTGATTCTTCTCTGTACACATCCAGCTACACCCTGTGGCTGTGAAAAAGGGGCTTCATGTGCCTTTGGTGCCCAGAACTTACACTGTGAGCAGTCAGGTGTGCTCCGTGTCTCAGTCTGAGCTGGGTGAATTACATGGCAACAGGGGAGGCTGGAGGGGAGCCCATAGGGGTTTTGGAAACTTGTGGAAGAGGATTTAGGGAATGGTAGTAGGTAACATTTAGTACAGGAATGATTTTTTTTTCCCCCCACCTATTTCTTTGATGAATTTTTTTTTTTTTTTTTTGCCTCTGGACCACACAGATATTTGAGGCACTGTTCCTAAATAAATGAAACAGTTTGAAAATTTATTTGCTTTATGCAGTGCTCAAGTGTAACTTTCTTTAGTCACATTAATACAAAGCATTTTTGTGTGACTTTGTGCACACAGGACACTGCCAGGTCTCACCTGTCTTGTTTATTTGACTCTGAGCCAGGCCAAATCCTCACTGTTTGGGGGTCTTCTGGTTTGGTGACATTGTTTGTTTTCAGCTAAACTCAGCCTATAGTGGTGGTTTATGATGTAGACTTTGAGGGACACACATCTATTTTATGATACCCTGTTTGCATGGTCATGTTGAAAGGCTTTGTGTTTGTGCTGCCCTGTTTTACCTTTTTAAAGCCAGGACTGACCTCCTGCTTCAGCTTTCAACCAAAGTGACCTGGGACTGCTGCTCATTAGAGATAAATTAATAGGCCTGCTTGGCAGGAAACAATCTGGGTTTCATTTTTAAAGATGACCAGAAGTGTGAGCTGGAAAAGCCCAGCAGAAATTTCTGCGGCTGGATCCATGCCGGGTGGAATTCCACAAGTTTCCATGATGTCCTGCCATGGAATAACTGGCTTTTCAGCTGCAATGTGCCTGTCATGGTGACGTGTTGTGTGTGGAATTCCAGTGGTTTCCATGATGTTCTGCCATGGAATAACTGGCCTTTCAGCTGCCATGTGTCCATCATGGACATGACGTGTGTTGTTTTGGTGTAAGTGTAAAGATATTGGGAGGGAAGATGAGTTGAAATTTAAAAGCAACTGGCAACACCTTGAAAATTTATGATTCATTTCTTCCATGGAACTGGTTGAATTTAAAATACTCAGTGTCTCTTAGGGCAAAACTAGTTAAGCATCAACAAACCAAAGAACTTTAGTTGTGTTGTGGGTTTTTTTGGGTAATATTTCTTTTTTATTTAAAAATGCAGGGATGATGTCTAAAATCTGGTATTGTTGCTTGGTGTTGGCTCAATAGAGGAAGCAACAGAGACTCCCTCAACTCTCATTAGAGTTGATCTTAGAGCTGGATCCTGGAGCTGCATGTTTTAGCAGAAAAAAGGGTTGAAAACACAAAACTGAAGCCACAGTAAGCTGGCTGCATTGTGCCTTCATATTATTTTCTGTTACTGTTTTATGACTGACTATGTAGCTTAATGTATCATGAATTTTTGTTTTGAAACACGTTCCAGAAAACATGTGGAGTTTGAAGCCTGGCTGAGTGAATATTGCTGTTGGAACCTCACCTTAAGATTTGCTCAAACATTTCATTATTTTTAATGGCATTGCCTTAGCCTTTTAATTCAAGACCTGAAAGATACAGAGAAAGTGTGTAAATAGAATGCTAAAACATTTGTAAAACCTGCTTGGAAACAGATACATTCAGGAAATGTATTGGTGAAGCTTCTCCACAGTTATGCAGCTGCTTTGGCCTGTGTTACTTTTTTCTATTCTATTCCCTTTTTTTCCCCTAATAGAAATTAGTGGGAAATTGACATTGTCGTTTAACAGGGCAAGAAGTGCATTAATCTTGTGATTAATTAGCAAAATTAAGATCTTTGCTGGTAGAAGCAGATAAAAGGCAAGGGTAACTAGTGAATGGCATCCCATGAACTTGCTTCCAAGTGTTTGATTGCAGGAAAAAGTGAACACAATTCAGAGCTCATTTGGGGATGAAGCACCTTTAGGAATGGTTTTGTGGACTACAAAATCCCTTCTATTTCTTTGTGTTTTGCCTCATTGACATTACCTGGGTTATTCTCACTTATGTTTAAACATTGGTAAAGGGCAATGAAGCTTTCACTGCGCTTTGTATCTACAGCAAAGGCTGAGTGTTTCCTCAGTGGTAATGGTACATGTGAAAATAACTCATTTCCCCCAAGTAGAGATTGCAAGAATATCAGCAATTCTGCCTTTGGATGTGTGCGCATAAAGGTACAAGAGGGTGAAGCAGCCTATATTGGCAAAATCTGAGATTACACCAGCTTCCGGCATGCAGAGTATGCCCATGGAACTTGCATTGTGCATATTGGATGAATCTGGCCTGTGAGGGTGGAATCCAGTCCTGATTGAAGTCTCTGGGAAGTGTGCCAAGGATTCCAACAGGACCAAGATTTCAACTCTAGCTTGTATATGAATAATATTTCAGTACCTTCTGATCTTTGGGGACAACATATTTGAAATAACTCAGAGGACACTTGGAGGGGAGAGTCAAGGGTCGATCCTCCTACCATGAGAACCAGGGGCTGTGCCAGCAGCTTCCAGCTATGTCTTGTCTCTTCCTTCTTCTGCTAATGGGAAATGATAGACAAATGTCACAGAGATCAGGGGTGGGACCAGTACATGCAAATCCAAAAGTCAAGAGAAAGCTCTGCCTGGCCCTTAAGTCAATGTGCAGTAGAGGAAAGGAGAGGAAGGAAGGAGGAGGATTGGATGGCAGTCAGCCTGCCTGAGGGAGTAAAGATAAATGGGGACTTTCCTCTGCAACTGGCTGGCTCTGAGATGAGAGCTTCTGCTGCTGCAGCAGCACCAATGTTTGCTGACACCTCTGGGGCATTTGATGCCTTAGGGTTTTAGCTTTTGTATTTTTCATGTATTTGTAATCCTGCAATTCTTAACTCTAAACTCCGTACAAAGTGTTAGCTCCTGTCTTCCCATTTTGGTCATACAAAACAATTCCTCTCCAGGCCTGGGAATCAAGGACACCTCACTGTGTCAGGCCCCAAGAAATGTAAACAAAAGTGAGTTGGGGGTGGGAAGCAAACTTGGGGTAAATGACTTCATTACTTCACTGAAGCTGTAATTGGAAGATTAGGCCCCAATATGCAAATGCACCAAATTTATAAAAGTATGAAAACCTGTGACCTGTTATCCATTTTTGGGTGTAGCCCCTGGGTGGGCTTTGTCTGCCCTAAATGCACCTGAAGGCCCTTCAGTAAATATAACCACTTTTTATTTCATTAACTTTTCTGGCCTCTGTTTTTAGGTAGTCCTAAAAAGGTATCAACCCAAGGAGTCAATTCTGGCAGGAACAAAATTCTGTAAAATATCCCTGTCAACATTTTAATGGGGTTCTGTAGCAGTGGGAGCTGTCACACGGACTGGCACTTTCAAGAACATTTGTGATGTGTACATTTGTGATGTAGACTTTAGTAACCTGTTCTGGAGGCAGGCTTGGTGAAACCTCTTCAGCACCTACTGCAGTTGAGGGTCTGGACCATGGCCTGGTCCTTTGGGCCACCAGTAGCTTGCAAAACACCAGCTGGGAATCTCTGTTCTATATAATCACTGCAGATTTTTGCTCTGGGTGCCACAGAGGTGGTCACTAATCTATTCATCGGGTTTGCAGATGCCCCAGCAGTGTACATGAGCTTCTTTCACTCCCATGCAAGATGAGATGGAAAATGTACTTCATATCAAAAGCAGAGATTTTAACAGATGTGGGGTTTGATTTCCTTGTTGAAATTCTTTGTAATTGACTGCTTTCTTCTCATAAAGTCAGTTTGGAAATACTCATGTAGCTGGAAGTGAGAAGTTCGAAGAACTGAAACAGGGACCTTGAGAAAACACCAAAGTTTGATTTTCTTATGCTGAGATTGGTTTGCCATTGATGAATTGCCCTTGGAAATCCTAAAAAGCATGGTTAGATGAAACAAAGAACAGCTAAATAGGAATAAAACTGTGTTCATGTGACCTAGTATATTTATTTTGCCTCAAATCCCAAATGAGCTATTCTGTTTGGGAAGGAATAAAGCTGCTTGATACTGGTTTGTGGGTATGTGTGTATATATGTACAAGAGTTTATTTTCTGCAGTCAACATGAATGCTTGGCCAAATTTACAGAAACAATTGCAGATGTGGTTTTGCATGAAAGGAACATTGAAAATGAATTTATGGAGCCTTACTGTTGGTAATATATGATTTCAGTGATATCTAACATCTTGAATTAAAGAGGGAGCATGCATGAGGTGTGACAAAGGAGAAATCAATCCTTTGAACTCCACCTTTTGATTTCAATGAAGTCATGCCTGTTTCTAAAAGACCTGAGTGGCCCTGAGTGCTTCTAAAGCAGAATTAATAGGGGAGCAATGAAAATAATTTCCAAATGTTTTCTGACAGATTTTAATAAAAAACACATTTATTTGTTTTGACTGAAGATAGATTAAGGAACTCTAATTCTCCCAGATATTGCAGTAGAATGCTTGTCATACCTGCATTTCACGGGTGCCAGATTAAACAAGTCACATTTAGACAATGAGTGTTGCTTGCTGAGTTGCTTTCAGCTTCAAAAGGGGCAATAAAGAGGTTATGTTTTCACTTCTGAGGTGGAGGAGGTAGGAAGAAAGGGCAGTGGTAGTCTTAGGGATACAGTACATGTCATGGCATTTAGCCAGCTAATGTGAAATATCCTTTATGCTTCTCACTGACCAATCTTTTGCTGACATTTGGAAGGTCCATGCTTTGACACCAGGGCTTTGAGCCACCTGAGGTGGACACAAATGGAAAAATGGCATACTTGGATTAATGGGGTGCAAGTCACAAAGCTGTGTGCAGTCTTGGTTTAAGTCAAAATTTAATAGGAAATGTGATGTTTTTGGTGGTAGTATTAAGAAAAATAAATAGGGCAATGACAGCAACAGCTTAGGTCTTCTGTCACCACCTGATCCTGGAGTGAGGACAGGTCAGAGGACAATCAAATGTTTAATTGGAAGCACATGGGTATCGTGGTTTGGCACGAGAGACATTTAGGGAAGTGATGCAAAATTTTGCATGCAAACCATGGCAATGGGAAACCTTTGTGTAGCTGGACTTGGAAGGGTCCTGAAATTTCTACAGCTCCTGCAGAACTGGGATAGTGTAGGATGGGCCTGTGCTGCTAGCCCACTTTTATTCACCATCCTGAGAGGCTTGTTGGGCTTAGAAAGGGACGGGACACACCTGAGGCACAGCATGCAGAGGTCTTGAGATAGGATGGGAAACTCAGCAGATTTCTCTTGTTACAAGGAAACTTAGGCCAAATCCCCTTGCATCCCTTCAGGTGAATGAGGAAATTGGGAAATTTGCTGTTGTACTAAGAGGGAAATAAGATGGAATGTACTTTTGTGATGCAGTCACCAGGCATGGCCAGCACAGAGCCTTGTGCTGGTGCCTTGTGAGGGCTGATCTAGAACAGAGGCTGGGCAGAGTTAAAGAATCAAGTAGGGATTTATTAAAAGGATCTCCTCAATGGGTCCACCTTGGGCAGCATAAGCGCCCAGCCAGGGCTGCACCCAAGATGAACCAAAATGGCCCCAAAATGCACAACTGGTCACAGAGTCTCACTTTTATAAGTTCTGGTTCATTTGCATATTGTAATTGTCCAATTACAGCTTCAGGTTATGAAGTCCCATTCTTCTTGTTTTTCTCTCTCCAGCCCATGTTGTTTGTGCTCTTGGGCTTGAGATTTGGATCATTTGTCCTTGGTGCCCAGCTGGAGCAGGAATTGTTTTGTCTCCCTGCTCTGTGCACAGAGCTCACCATCCCCTAATGTGAAGCTCAAAACTGAACACTAAAGCAGCACAGAATCTGAAAAATAGAAAAGCTAAACCTGAGGCATCATTGCAGTACATGGCAGTGTCGTATCAGGGAATTTGCTTTTGTTTGGAGTTTATTGGCTCAGCCAGGTTGAAGCAGGTGTAGAAGTTCAGCCTAAACATCACAGAAAGACAACTGGGAGGTCTTGAAAGACATTTCTTGTTAAAGACCTGAGCAGTAGTTTGCATTTTGCTTGCTGCCAGACTGGCTCATCTTTTTTAAGACCCCCTGGATGCTGAGTTGTCACTGAAACCAGTGCTGGGAATGGGGTGAGGGCAGTGTTAAATCTGAGTCAGAGCAGGAGTTTATTATGCTCTCCATACTGGATTATACAGTTATATGGTTGTGTGTGTATTTCTATTCAGCCAATTTATTTACTTCCAAAAGGCATATTCCCACCAAGCACTAGTAAAATATTTTGTCACATATGTGCAATTACCATGTGCTTTCCTTTGATTTTTCTACCTGGATGAAAGCTTGAAGAAAGAAGACAAAATTTTCCAAGTCTCTCATGGGATGAGACATAAAGGGGAGTGGGATTTGCACGTGTGTGGTTTGTTCTGGGAGGGATTAAATGTGGCTGTCCTTGAAGAAAATACTTTTTAGCAAGAAAATGAAAAACTCAACAAATTTTAGCAATAAGCCATAGTCAGCTGAAGATCCAAGGCATTATGTGAGGTGCAGGGAGGGAGGGACTGATATTGCTTGTGAAGTGAGGGAATTTTTTGGGGAGAGATGACATTTTCAGGGCACATATTTTGCTGTGATTCTGGTTCAAGCAACGTGGCAATGTAGGTAAATTCTTCCACAGGTCTCCCTTTTGAACCTGGTGGTGGAAAACACCCACAAGTTTAATTCAGATTATTTCAGTGGTGTAAAAGCTGAAAAGATTCTCAGGGTCTTGTTTTGAAGTAGATACAACATAATGGTAAGTGGTAGACCTTTTCACACTGTAAGAGTGTAGCCCATGTTGCAGTAATTTCCACATAGGTGTGGATGCCAGGGGAATAGAACTGGTCAAATAATTTCAGACATCCACATTTGTTCAATAAATATATATATATATATTTATGCTTCTTCAAAATTTATTGGTGTCTAGATGAATTTGATGAAAAACATACCTGGAAATAACTTGGAAAAAAATAGACACATAAAAATATTTTCCATTTTAATTTGAACCCCCAAAATTTTATATTTAAAATAAAACTAGGGAATTTTTATTTTTGAGGTTGAATGAAACATTCAATTTGAAACGGTTTCCTTGGAATAGTTTTCCTCTTTTCAGAAACTGAAATTTTTTGGTTTGACACCAACTTATTAAAAATAAGTGTTACAGGAAGATAAATATGCAATCAAAGAGTAGAAAAATGAAATGTCTTTGCATACTTTAGAAGGTCATGCAGAGAGACATTTTCCCAAGTGGCTTTGAAGGCAGGCCATGGAGGGGAGCTGGATGGAGTGTTACATTTTGTCCCAGGATGTTTCTACTCTTGAACAATTTTAATCTTAAAAAAGAAGCATTAAAATGTGCACACTCCAAAATATGGTTCGTAGAAAACACTTCTAATAATTGATACCTACATCAATAAGTAAAGCGATTTCTAAGTCTTCTGAGAATCTTAGATTTTATACCATGTATGAAAAAATGTGTATTATATGTTACATATTTTTGTGGAAATGGGAAGAATTTTTAGGTGTTATTGTCAAGTGGTTCTCAAAGGTGAAAGACATGTTGTCATTTCTGGGCAGACAGTGAACAGCACTGAATAATTGACTTCTTCAAGTGAACCTTCTGGCTGATGCCTCCTTTTCTTGCACTAATATGGCTTTGCTAGCTAAAGGTCAAACTGTTGACCTGAACTCCAATTCCCAAGTGGCTTCCTGAGTTTTGAAAGAGAGATTTGGATTGAAAGCTTTCTGAATGTCATGCAGTGGCTGTGCCTCAGTCCTTTGAGAGGAGACATTAAACTGGGATAAACCCTTGACACCCTCCCAGGACATCCATCCATCTGATCTTCGTTGAATGACAGAAAAGTATCCTGAGGATGGGGAAAATTTGCTGCGTCAGGGAACTCCTTATCACTGCTGGGCAATCTCCCCAGTGCTCCTGGGAAGGAAAAGAAGGGAGGAAGAACAGAAATAGTTCTGGGTTGTTGTTATTATCCTCCTCAGACTTCCTCAGCGAGGAAGAGCTCGAGCTTTTGGAGATGAGAGGTGGTGCTGAGGACCATGTGGAGGATGGGCTGGGATATTTGGAGAGGGCATGGGGGTAATGTTGGTGCTCAGAGCCTCGAGCAGCCCAGAAGGAAAGTCTGTGCCTTGGGATGTGCCTGGCTGGGTAGAAGGTGATGAAGGTGCACATAGATCAGATATCAAAGCATGTCTGCTTTAGGGAGGCAAAGCAGGAAAAAGCTTTGGGATTCTTGTTTCTAGCATGTGAGCTGTCATCCTGGCAGCCAGCTCTTTTTGTTTAAATCCCTGATGGTGACTGTGCTCCACGGACAAAGTGCTGCTGCTGCCTGGTAAAGTCTTAATTCCTGAGGACACTGTCATTGCACAGAAACCCAGCGTGCTGCTTTGAACTTGTTCTGCAGTGTGCCATTCCTCCTTTGATCCTTGTCTCCCAGCCAGGGGGAACCACATCAGCCCTGAAACTCACAGTCCTCCCGATTTAGCTGCACATGTGGGCTGAGATGGAAGCACTTCTTGGGAGAAAATGGAAGATTTGCTGTTCTGGGCTTTTCAAGGGGTACCCAGCACTAACAGTAAACACAAGATTGGCAAAAAATCGGTTTACAACTTGTTTTTTAGATGCATGGTCTAACTGAATTCATAAAAAGGCAGCTGTAATGTCTCTATCAGATTTGCAAAATTAATCTTTCCCTTGAATCTCCACAAAACAACCCCAGACAAATGCGAGGAAAATCACATCAGCAACATCAAAAATTTAAATCCCCCAATCTGGGAACAAATCAAAAAGAAAAATACCCCCAGGGAAAGTAAACTAATAAAATAACCTCCACAAAACCCCTGCCCTCAGCAGTGTTTTAATCCACAAAAGGGGGCAGAAAAAGCCAAGAATTCCCCGAAGCCAAGCAAGGCTTTGCTGGTGCCAGTGATTTTATGGAGAGGGCACTTGGCTGTTGTGGAACATAAATAAAGCCACGAGACAGATCTCCATCTGCAAACAGAGCCCTTCAAATAATGCCCAAGTGCCCCTTGGCTTGCTTTGCCCCCAGCTGCAAGCAGCTCCTGAGCCGCCTTTGGAAGTTTTGGGCTTTCCCTGCGGAGTGAGGGGCTGGGAAACGTGGATTTTGGGGGGGTGGGAATGCTCCGAGTGCAGCGCCGGGGCTGGGATTGCAGAGGAAGCTGAGGCCTCCAGCCCTGCACAGGAAGCAATCTTAGAGCAGGCCTTAAATGCCAGATTCCAGGCAGAGTTTAACTAACCACTGACAGCTCTGTAAACAAAGCAGGGACAAAAAGAGAACAGCTTTCCCTTTTCTGGTAGTCATTTTTGGTTTGGGGGCTGCAGGGGAATTCTGTAATAGTCGGCTTGATGGGATATAAACCGAGGCTGGGAAGGCTTTGTATATGAAGAACTGTAAAGGGGAAACTACTTCATGGACTAAATCATAAAGAAGAAGGTAGGGCACAGGCAAAACGCGCGGATTCAGCTGCAAAAAAAAGTATTGCTGCTCTTCGTTCTTTGAGCAGGATTTGTATGTAGTTTGACTTCCCTTGGCTTGGTATTTAAAAGCAGTGGCTTATTTTTCTTGTTTCTCTTTTAGTTCTCTTTTTTCTTTCCCCCCCCCCCCCCCGCCTCTTTTCTTTTTCTTCTCTCCTTTTCTCTTCGCTTTCTTTTTTCTGCATTGCTGAAGGTGGGGGTGGGAACAGCCAGACGGGGACAAACTTTTGCAGAACTTTTAATTATCTGTGCAGCTAAAGAAAATAAGAACTCTCTTGTGCAGTGCTTTTACTGCTTGCGGTGAAAAATTGGAAGCTGGAAAGTTAAAAATCCTGCTGAATTGTTGCTTTTGTTAGTGGAAAAGACCTGTGACGTTACAAATAGCTAGTCTGTGGCTAGCAGATGTATACAGTCCTTGCTTGAAGCATGTTGATTTAATTTTAACTAGGAAACTAAACGCAGGCACGGGCTATGTTTATCCTACAAGACGTTTCATTAATCTTGTTTATCTCAACAATACCGAGGAATTTGAGTTTTTTGATGGAGAAAGAAAATAGTTACAGCGAAGCTAAGGCAGCAAAACAAAACTAAATGGACTCAGTTGGTTAGATGCATGCCTTGTGCTTTCACTCTCATCTAAGTGCTCATCTCCCTTTTAGATTTGGATCTTCCCAGAGCTTGGAACTCTTAAACACCCACCATGGATGACTTTGAACGCCGCAGAGAGCTCAGGAGGCAAAAGCGTGAGGAAATGCGCCTGGAAGCAGAGAGGTGAGCTACTGCAGCTGGAAAATGGTGCTGGTGCCTGGCCTTTGGTTAGCAGTGGCTGTGAGAATTTCTGCCTTAACTTCCAAAGAGTCCTTTGTGCTAAAGATATGTGCCAAAAAATCAGCTTTAGCTAATATTGTGAGTTTTGTGTTGTCTAATTTCCTTAGACTGCTGTAAATGTTTGGCTCCTAGTTATTTTGCCATGTGAATAAATGTAAACAGCAAAGGTGGTGGAATATGGCATAGAAATATGGCAATATTTCTATGATTTCTATGGAAATCAGAGAAAGGAAAGCTCATCCTCAGATGCTGTGTGAGTGCTGTGCAGAAAGGATTGTGTTTGCCAGATATTTATATATCAGATACTATATTATGCTAAATGTAAAGTTGTAAGTTGAAAGCTGGGATATGTAGTATAGCATATCTGTGAATTATCTGCCATTACTGTGTAGTTGCTGTTGTGTTTGTACTGCCTGTTGCTTTTTATTCATTTACAGTCACTTTATGTGGGCAGCAAGAGCAGCATTTGCTGTCAGTTGTCACAGATTTACTTTGGTGAAATGAGAGCAGGATTTTATGTTCGTATGATGATATCAATTTATGAAAGAAATGTCATGAAAATACTGGGAATGACATTTCATTAACTAAACCCATTTTACACCTGTACCGTTCTTTTTGCTTTAATGAAATTTCATGATTTACACTGGTATAAGCAGGGAGAAAGGCTCCATTTATTTTTGAAATGTCTTCAGTGATAAAAATATTTGATCTAGCTTATTAACATTGCATTGATAAAAAAAAAAGCTAGGCTTAAGCACATTTTGTTCTCATTTTTGCACTTAATTCTGAATAGGGACTTAATTTATTTTTTCTTCTTTGAGCAAAGCTGTTAAAGGAAAGACCAAGACCTTGGAGTTTGCTGGGAATAGAGGCCTTGGGTGGTCTGTGGAGGATGCTAGGGGCTGTAGTTTGGGAGTTTCTGTAGAAAAATGCCACTTGACTTCTCTTTGAAGACCTCCAGGCTCATGTTGGGGATTCAGAGGCTGCAGTGTGACCTGGGCATCAGCCAGTGGTGTGGCTGGTTTGGGCAGGCAGGGACAGCCCCAGGGGTTGGGGACAGTGGGCTCTGCCCTTGCCATCCCTGGAACAGAAACCCACGGTGTCACCTGTGTCCCATCCTGCTAAGGGGAAGTGGGTTTTCCATGTCTGGGGTGCCTTGTTGGGGTTTGGTGTGGTGCTTTCATGGAGAGGGTAGCTTGGTGGCAGCCTGGCTGGCGGAGAAGGGCTTGGGCTCGTGTCTCTTTTTCCCTTAATCACTGCAGATGTGCTCCATGCCCTTTCCCACACAGTTGAAGGCTTTCAACAATAAATTACTGTACAGCTAAATCTTGCTGTCCTCCCTTTGCTGCAGCCAGCTTCAAGCATTCAAGCACAATGACTCAGACCCCTTAAAAGTCACAAGACTGCTTTAAAAATCTCAGGATCTTAAAAATAATTTAGTCTGGCTTTTTTATTTTTGGTTTGCTTTAACAATAACAGAGCCTGATTCTCAAGTTGGGATGTGACTCTGGGAGCTGGGACGTCCCAAATCCTGCCCCAGAGTGCAGCAGGAGCTGAGCTGAGCATCTGCCCCCATTGCAGGGCTCACACAGAGGGAAGGGAGCAGCACTGGGGCTGTTATTAACAAATGAGTATGTGATGCTGCATTGGTTTTGGCGAGTTCAGATTTTTTTGGGATTTAGGGATCATCTTCACCTTTAATAATATGACTACGATGTGTTCACTTGTCGTAAGCTGCAGGAATCTGCTTGACAGACTTGCCTCTGAACGCTTTCAGGTGTTTTATGAAGTGGGTTGTGCAGTCCTAAAGCACAGCATGGAGGTTGGAAGTGTTCCTTGTTAAGTTCTGAGCAGAGACAATTCCCCAGCCCTGCCATCAGTGGCTGTAGCCCTGCTGTGGGGGATCCAGCACAGGTTGCAGGCATTTCTGCTGGGAGATGGATATCTCTGTGTAGGCTGTAACATGCTTGCCAGGTCTCCTATATACTGTTTAGGCTTTGAGCAGAACAGCAAAGCCAGAAATGCCAGCAGCCATTCCCATCAGCAGTGCTGTAACTCAGCATTTTGCTGTTTCCTGGGATAAATGTCCATTGGAAGCCTGTCTAGCTGGATGCTGTGCCCAAGCAAGACTGAGGGGTGAAAATGTAGCAGCATGGGCTCCTGCACCAGGTGCCAAGGGGCTTGGTGTTATCATGCCTTCATCAGAGCCCGAGGCTGTGTTGGGAGTGGTGAGGATACAGGAGCTGCCAGATTCCCAAGTGCCTGTGATGCTGGAGCTACTGATGTCCAGCTATTTAATCCTTGGAGATGCTTAGTGTAAGCTCAGTCCTTGAGGTCTGGTGTTAGGCTTTGTGTTTTGGGGTTTTTTCCATTTTCCATGTTGGAAATGATCCTTTTTTTGTGCTGTGTAGCCCTGGTATTCTGGGTTCCTATGCTTAGGACTGATCCTAAGGACTCATTTTGTCTTTTGAAGACCAACATTGAATTTCACCCCTGGTATTTGCTGCGGCTAGCAGTTCATGCAGCAGCAACTCAGATAAAAATTGACACCAACTCAAAAACAAAGTGGATTTTTTTGCATTTTAAGTTCTTATAATGTCAAGGTACTCCAGACTTTCTGCATTCCCCACACAGGCTCACTGTGCCCACCCAGAAATGTTGTCCAGCCAGATTTTTTTTTTTTTTACTATTTATATTTGTCTGGATCTCTGGAGGCCTATCAATGTGTTTGGAGCAGCACTGCAGACCTGTCTAGGGGGCACATTTCCAGCAGCAGACATGTGGGACTTTGTCCAGCTTTCTCCCAGGCTGTCAGATTTATTGCATGTGCTCAGCCTGGCAGGGACCCAGCAGCTCAGGTACCTTGGGGGGGAAGGAGACTTTTCAGGCACACCCTGGGAAAGCCAGGACAAAGTATGGCAGTGTTAACTTGTGCCCATCTGGCAGCATTCTGTATCTGGTGTGAGGTCAGGGGAAAAAGGAAAACCTCCAGCTGCTGGGATGTTGGGATGTGCTCCATCTTTAGTTGCTCTGTGGCAAAGCTGAGGCTTTGTGCTGCTCCCCAGAGGCAGAGGGACTCCTGTGCCTGGGTTTTATAAAGCCCTGAGGTACCAGCCTGGAGCCAGTGGGAATCTTTGCTCTGATTTCAGTGGCCTTTGGATGAAGCCCTACCTGGGTTATTCCAGCCAGCTGATTTATGAGGCAGTGGCAGCCCTGGACGGAGCTGGGTGAAGGCTTTGCCTTCCCAGCCACAGGGTACATTGTGTGCTGGAGTGTCAGGGCTGTCACAGAAGTGAGCTGCACGTAGCTGACAGGAAGAATCCCGTGTGGAATTGGAGCACAGGGGACTGACTTCTTTCAGCGAGGGGAAAAACAAATACCACCCGCTGCTTTGTGCCTCTTCCTAGGCAGTAAAAGATGTTCTCTTGAACAAAACCATCGGGTTTTGTCATTTTGATGTTGTAACTGATGCTGGAAGAATTTAGCCTGGAGCTGGGTAGAGTTTGTGTGTGTCTGCAGGGGTGGTGCTTTCTGAGTATCTTGCTGGTCCACTTCAGTCTGCTGCAGCTGCACTGAAAAATTGAGGTGAAATACTTCTTGTAATGGCAATGGACCTAATTCCTTGACTTCAGCATAACTGAGAGCAAAAATAAGCTCCTTGAACTCTCTAAAGAATATTTCTCAGGTTAATCTATTTAACACTTAAGCCTCAAATTTACAAGTGGCTGACTTGCCATTGCACCAGCAATGAATTTTCACTTCTACTTTGTGGTTGTTGTTTCGTTTGCATTTGCTTTTTATTTGTTTGCTTTTCTTTTTTAAAAATTATACGAGGAAGCTGATCCAATTTGCTCCATTGTCACATCATCACTACTGCAGGCTTCAGGAAGGTCTTAGGGGTATTGTCAGGCTGGCCTCCATTCAGCTGAAGCTTAACTTAGAATCTGAACCAGAATTTTGCCCTGTGTCATGCTCTTCCCTAAGGGATTGCAGATCATATCATGGGGAAGGAGAGATGTTGGTCATCCTATTGTGAAAATATGGCAAAGAGAAGGGGTTAACTAGATCAAGTACTATTACTAGTTATTTATTTACTACTAATTACTATTACTAAATTCACCCTAAAAAAGGTTATGTGTGCAGGACATAGAGAAAAAACGCTGTCACAAAGCTGTGTGGTTCTTGATAGCATTAATTTCTAAAGGCAATGGCTAAAGATTTCTTTATTTTTTTAAAAAACGGTCCTATAGGTCAGGGATGGTAGCAGCCCTGCAGGAGGCTAAAAATCTCCTGGGTTAGTAAACTGATTAATGGAAGTTCTGCTAAAATAAGACACATGGTTAATCCCAACTTGGTACAGCCGAAAAAGAAGTTAAATGAATTTCAGTTTGGATCTGTGAAGGTGTGAAGAGAACCAGAAAGGTATTTCATGTGCTTTTTGCTGTTCCTGTTGAAGCTCTGGACAAAGGACTGTTTCACCAAGTTAAGAGGGTCAAACCAGCAGGGTGCATCTTTGCAGGACATCTTTGCATGTTTTTTATCTTCTGGAGAGGTTAACACTGGACACATTTGTGTCCTTAGCATCTTAATGCTTCTGGAGAGCAAGGATGTGTCATCTTTGCCAGCCACAGAAAGTAAAAAATGCCCTTCTCCTGTCCAGGACAGGGAGGGTAAGGCTGTGTCTGTGTCAGATCAGTGTTGAATGACCACAAATAACTTTGAAGCTGTTTTTCATTCCTGCAGTGGAGTTAGCCCTGGTATGGGGTGTGCATTAGTGAGAAATGTTAGACAGTTCAGAGTTTAGGAGTTACACAAAAAAGGTTCCTTTCTGGTTTCCCTTTTCTTGAATTACTAGAAGTGGCTCATTTCTTGTTCTCAAGCATCTGGTTATGTTTTTGTGAAGAGTTTTCAGAGATTGTGCTTCAGTTCAGGTTGGTGTTGAGGAAAAGAGATTATGATCTTAATACAGGTTTTCAGTGAGTGCATGTTTGAACATAGGAGAAGCTGATTGCACACGTGTTCCATCTCATTTCCCGGTGTTCATGTTTTATTTCAGAATTGAATTTTGCCACAGGTTAAGCCTCTGCCCTCCTAAGGGCTGTGCTCCTGTCTATTGCAAGTCTCTTTTTCCACTAGAAAGAAACCTACAGTGGTTTTATCTCTCTGTGAACTTCATATATCCTGAAGTTGTGAATATTTTGGGGATTTCTGTTTGTCTTTCTTAAAAATACTCACTTTTGCTAGAGCCAAGACATGACATCTTCTGCCCAGGAGTTAAATATCAAGGCACTGAATAAATAAGATTAGAGATGCGTGAGAGTTGAGAACAAATTGAAGCAGAGTGCTCCAGCTGTTGACCTGTCTTCACAGCTGCCTGGAATTCCAGGACTGACAGGACATATTTGGATTGTTGAGGTGGGTTTGGCCCTTCACACTGAATCTCTGTTGTGCAATTTTTGGAGTTCATTCTCAACCCAGGCAGAAAAGCATGACCCAATGGCTCACTAAAACCTTCTCTACTGCAGGCACTCTCAAGTGAGAGTGGATACTAAACAAATCTTTGCCACTGCAGCATTTCAGATGCCATGGAGGAAATAACCAAATGTATGGAAAGCTTGGTAGAATTTAGTGGTTAATTTTTTGTGGTCTTCAGGTTGCATTTTCTTTAAAATGCAAGAGAAATGTTTCATAAAAGCAGCTTTGTTCTTCCAGAGAGTTAGACATACAGAGCACAGACTTCGCTGAGCTGAACCCACTGCAATTCCTAAGCAGACAACAAAATCAGCTCCTTAGTATTTCATATAATAATTCAGATTACGGATTATAGTATATAAACATCACTCTGTGATCTGTGTACTCTGTATCCTGTACCAGCCAAGCTTTTAGGAGGGCAGCTCCAGTCTAGCACCCAGACAGTTGGCAAAATGTTCCATCTTTCATCTCTTGCAAACATCAAGGAATTCTGGAAATGATTGGGTGAAAAGAGTCCTCTCCAATCTCGTAATCAGATAATCCACCCACTGCCAATGGAAAACCTGCCCTTTGTCTCCTACTGTAAATTTATTAGCTTTGACTGGACTGATGTCCTTAATGAGCTGGATCTTATTTAAAGATCTAATAAATACAGGCATGGAGACACAGATTTTTGTGCTTATTGTTGATAATTCTGGCAAGCATGCCAGCTTAAAAGAGCACCATATGAGGAGCAGTATAACATGGGATTTAATAATGATTTTCAGGATTAGACCAAAATGTAGGTAATGCACAAAGAAAATAGTGAGTCTGAAGGAATGTAGCTGATATATTGCAAATAAGTGTCAAGGGCTTTTCTGCCATGTTTATGTTGAAAAATTACATCTATTTAGTATTTTAGATGCAAGTTGGCAGTAGACAGCCTGTTAAGCCAGGGCAGATTGCAGCACTCTTGCATCTCTGTCCCTTCAAACAGTGTAAGGCATATCTGCCACCAGAATTTTCTCATACAAAAGACTTCAGGTACTTGAAATGCAAAAAGGCTGTGTCAGTGAGCGTTGGCCAAAGGTTGTGAAGGCACAGAGGCCTCAAACTTCCTGTGCCATCCACAGCAGGGCACACAGCTTAATCTCTGTTAACTCCACATGGCAGAGACCAAAGGCATTGCCCTAAACTGACTCAGAGTAAAAAAAGGTTCTGTTCTTTGTCCCTGATCTGCTTCTGTCAGACTCTTAGGCAGGGAAATCCCTCTATTTCTGTATTTCTTTTCCTGAGCTCTCAGCTGCTTAGTCATTTTCGATGTGCCTGATATCCACAACTAGTGCAAATGGCAGAGTAAATTGAATTCATTTTATAAAGCATTCTCATGCCATAGGATTATGTTTACCTCATCACACAAATGCGTGTGCTTACAAATGAGTTAGCTGAAAAATCTGCATTAACCCTTCTTTTGACTAAATAAGGCCTTATATTTAATAGTGATGCTCAGCAACAAATTTCATTTTGTTTAAAGAAAAGCAAAGGGAATGCTGTGTTGTTCCTATACAGAGGAAGCTGATGGTTGAGTATCTCTGTATCTTAGGAAAAATTTTAAAGAATACTCTTCAGGCAAATATGTTTGATATATTTACCTTCAGTAATGTATTCTGTAGGCTGCATATGTGTGTTGCAAGGGTCTGGACAGAGGGAGAACTAATGTCAACATTTAAAACTGCAAATTTGCAGACTTGGAATGGTATCTCTTAGTTATTACATTTAAATGCCTTCTTCTAAGACAACACGAGCATTGTTGAACTTATTGCTTAATTATGTTGCCATTCTTCAGGGCATTCTGGGCTCAGAGTGATAGAAATTACCAGACATGAGAGAAATTGCAGTTATTGCCCAGCTGTAAGAGTCTTTAAGGAGTGAGATGAAAATAAATTTAGCCAGAGTATTTCTAGGAGCATCTGCTTCTCAGTATGAGTTTGCATTTTATTAACGTCTTTATGATCTAATATCTGAAATTAAACCAGATAATCAGAGGATGAGATTTCCCCTTAAAAAGCTGAGGCCAACTGGTTTGCAGGGATGATAGATGAAATGAAGTCAAATGCTAACAAGTTTCACACACGAATAAGCAGAGTTATGTAAACACTATCAGATTGCTGGCAGCCCGGGCAAAGCCATCCCTTCACAGCTCAGTTCAAAGAACCACAGAGGAAAAATGTGATTTACAAATGAAACCCCAAACTGATTTCAACTTGCAGAAGCATCTCATTTGGTCAATTAGCTTCTGCATTTTTGGCTTTGTGCCTTTAAACAAGTTTTTAATTACTGAAGATAAATGTTTATAAGCGGCTTTATTTCTCTCATCGTAGCCCACTTATTAGCTCGTGCTAAATGAGGAAAATCCCTCTTGCCAGCAGAATATCCTTGCATGATCAAGGTCTTTCATAGCATGAAGGAACTCATCAGGTAGCTGTGCTTCTTGGGCTAATTAATTCATCAGCACACAGCTCAGGAAATGTTCCTGGCCAGAAATAAGTGGGCAGCGAGACCTTGGGAAAGAAGTCTGGTGACAGCAGAGTCCCCAGGAGCCTGAGCAGAGGGTCAGGCCAACACAGATTAGGAGCAGGAGTGGTTGTGTTGGTGTTGCAGCTGAGCCCTCCTCTTCCTGGGGAGCAGCGAGGGTGATGGGAAGTGGAAAAGTAAGCAGGATGCATTTCTTTTTGTTTATTGGCAAGTATAAACCAGTGGGTAGTGTATGTGACAGTGAAAGGTTAGCTTCACGTTGGTTGACATTAAGGAAACATAAATAGATGCTGTTTTGCTCCTTTTTATGTCAAAACTTGTTGGCTGGTCCAAATAAACTTGTTTATTAATAGTCTTTGCTAGATAGTCTTGAATAAAAGGCCAGCAAGTCTGTCATGCTGACATAGAAAAATCAACGGAAGGCTGCAGTTCAACAGCAAGTTGGGACTATCTTTTTTGGTTTTTGGTTTTTTTTTCTCTGACATTTTTCTAAAAACATGCCTCAGTTTCCTTTAAGGTAGGTTGTGACCCATTTTCAATGCAGACATAATTGAAGCAGACAGCAAGGACTGCTCTAGCAAAGGTTATCTTCTAGGTGGACTGGGTTCTTGTGCTGAGACCAGAAGAGGTGCTCTAAATTGGTACCCAACAGCAGAGCTTCTTAAAAGGTTTGGTGAAGTTACTTCTCCATACTCTTACTTTCCTCTTCCATCAGCTTGAGACCACATTTTGGTGTAGGCAACATTTTGGTATATTGATTGACTTGATTGATTGATTGACTTGACTGATTGATTGACTGATTGGGTTAAGCAAGTTATTCCCTTCTTAGTGAGGCCTTTTTGACCTGATGCATGCATATCATGGCAAATTTTAGAGTCAGTTAAGTGCACAGAGTGGAAATAAACCAAATCACCATGACTGGATTTACTGGTGGTCAGCTGAGCCTCTCTCAAGGCAGGTTTTATTGTGAAACAGCTTGGGAAGGTGAGCACAATCACATTTGCACTGGGAGGTTTGCACAGATTTAATGCACTTGGTTTCAAACCAGGTTTGAGGTAATTTTCTGCTATTTCTGTGCACAAGCAAGGATTCTCTAGCTGTGATGCTCTTCTAAAATCACTGAGAACATAGACAGTTATGTGTTCACAAGACACATCTTCCTACCAGCAGACAGGTTCCTATGTGTAATAGCTTAATTTGGAGAAATATGTCTTTTGAGGCTGGGAGGTTGCGTTTGAGCAGAATTCCAATGAGCAGACAGTGTTAACAGGAGCAAGCTGGTTTCATTTATAACACTGTCAGCTCTCTAGTGATAGGGAGAAGATCAGATACTCAGTGTATCAATCCTGGGAATTTCTGAAAGGCAGAGTTATAATTACAATGGTGAGAAAGACATAGGGCTGAAGTTGGCTCCAGAGCAGAATGCTTACTTAATATAAAGAATAAAACTATTTCCATCTGTGGTTTTTAGCAGAGAAAAGAAATATGGTGGTATAAATGGCTTTAAATGAAATGGACCTTTTGGGAGCAGAGAAAAACAACAAGCAAGAAATTTGTTTTTTGATCTTCATCTGAATTCCAAAACTATTACTCAAAACTTAGCCATCAGATTTTAACAGAAATTCTTACAGCTGGGATGTGAACCACCACAAAAGGCTGCCTCTATACCTCCCACTTTTCAGTGCTATCATCTTCTCAGAGGACCAGAGCACAGCAGAGACTGGAAAGCCCTTTCCATAATCTATAAACAGAGGGGGGTTTTTGTCCTTGTGCCACCTCATGAGATGATTATATTATTGTATTGGCATGTGACATCTTGCCATCCCAAAGTCTTTAACCTGCAGTGTGTTTTGTCCCTTTTTCCCACACAGAAGATGTTTGGTTAGAAATGAAAAAAAAAAAAAGGGTGTATTTCCACAGGAATAGGATGATGTAGTTTCTTCAGAATAGGTTTCTTTGACTAGCCTGTGATCACCAAGCTGAATAGTCCTCAGAGCTTTTTCAAGTTCATTTTCAGCCTACACAAAATGACAAGCTTGTTCTGGGCACTGTTGCCCGGATCATTCCCGAGATTCTCCAGCAGCCACTACTTCAGTGTCTTAATAAGGCAGTACCAGAGCTGGGAAGGACAAGGAGATGGATTTTCTAAACACTGGCTACACATGGATTCCTTTTATGGTCCAGCTTGCACAGTGGGGTATTCCTCTGAAGGTCAGGACAGGGATAACAAAGTGCTTCCCACTGCAGCTTATTTTTTGAGTGCAGGCATCATTTGTCTGGTGCCACACATCGAGGCTGTTCTGAGGAGAAGGAAGTAGTTGGGTAGGGAAGTGTACAAAGAAGGGGGGAAAAGCAGGGCCTGAAGTTCTGTGTATTTTGCATTGATGCTATTGCTGCACTCACTGGGGCTGCAGGATGGATGGATTTGTGGCAATCATGATGGATGGATTTTGCTGCTATTTCACAAAAAACATCCCTCAGAATGTCCTCTGTAGGATTTCAGGGATCAGGTCATCCCACAGCAATACCAAGGGCAAATTTTCATGTCATGGCCATGAATTTGGCTCTTCCTTCTCCCAGCAAAATGAGATAGAGTGCTAATGACCTTTTCAAACCAGTGAGTTATGATAGCTGGAGGGTTTGTCTGTGCTGGAACGCCACAAGAGGAATTTGTTCAAGGAAAAGATTTAATTCTGCCCGCCCTTCCCCTTCTCTCTTGTACAAGCTAGAGAGTATTTTCTCTCATTAGCATGTAATCATCTTAGACTGGAGGATTGAGTAAGTTCCTTCAGGGCTTTCTCATTTCTCACCCAAATTTTTGATGGCATGGATGAGTCATTTCAATATTCTAACAAGAAGGAATATATTGGTGATTAAATTAATATGAGAAAGCCTCCTACTAAGTAATGAAAATATCATCATGCTTTTTCAGGCCTGAATATAAGTGGAGGATATACATAAATTGAATGAAGAAAATATATCTTCGAGGCAAACCTGAAATGTTCAGGCAAATCCAATGGACTTGTAATCTAATTTTTAGTTTACTGATTATTATCAGATGGCCTAATACAGTACCTAATAAACTATGAAGATAATGAAAGACTTCAGCTGTGTCACCAGCTCTGACACTGCTGAGTAAAGAGAAGTGCTTGAAGGTGTTGTTTTGGTGACTCATATCTTGAAAGTCTAACTTTGTTCATCTGTTTCTCTGTTTCGCTTTGCTGGCTCCATCCTGGTTTCACCTATGGTGCTCACATCATCCTTACAATGAGATCCTGATGCACTGCCTTTGATATCACCATAGGTCTTGCATGCTTGTGGTTATGCTGACTTTGGAGGAAATGTGACTTTTCAGTCTGTTGGCTGTGTGGTTTTGCTGGATAGAATATCTTGCTTTGAGGAGATAAAGGCATAAATGCACAGAAGTGGAGCAAAGACCACAAAACATGCAGTTTAGCTGATGAAAGCTTTTAAACTCCTGTCCTTGCTCGGAGATAACAGAAGAATTCTGAAATTCAAGTGAACAGAAATGAAAAAGTTTTAAAGCAGGGTAGGTCTATGAGGAAAGGGTTGGCCACCAGTTAAACTCATGGGACCCATTTAACAGGCCATGTCATACATTCAAAGCTATTCCATGTTAAATTGCATTCTCTTTCAAGGCTTGCCCTCATTTCATTCTGAATCCTGGTTTTGGTGGTTGTGCATGTTTAACAATTACTCTGGATTTGAGAGATTGGCATAACTGAGAGCAGGATTCATCTGTCCCATCCTCATTCTACTGCTGTAAGAAATTCTGGTAAGATGTCTTGGTGACTAGCAATGACTTTTCCATCACCAGCCCATCTTCATTTATTTATTGGTTGTTCTTCCCTCAGCTTGGGCTGTACCCTGTCATCAGTTTCTAAGCCAAATTCTTTATGGAAGTCAACAGGGAGTCCCTGCGCAAAGGGAAATGACATAATGTTGCCCTTTAGTCCTACCTACAGAGAAGCAGGCTTGGGAAATGTACAGATTTTCCTAATTAGCCAGCACTGAATTTACAGCATGTGTTCATTTTCTATTGACATCCGGCAGCAACCCAACACGTTGTAAATTCGGCCGTTTGTATTCCAGACAATTGTTTTTAATCAAAATATTCTGGATGTTGTCTTTATTTGCCTTGCATATGGCAAACGTTGGGGTCCTCAGTGCTCTGAGGTAAAGACTGTGCCATTTTAATGGGCAACAACATGGAGTGTTCTCAGCTAAAAATGTTTCCTCGTCCCGTTGGAGTGCGTGATTTTGTAGGCTGCCACCTTTTACTGCGTTTTGTTGGAGATGTGTGTCTCTATAGTTTGTGAAACACTTTTGATATGAAAGATGCTTCTGTAAGTGTAAGCTGTTATCATGTGAACTGTCACCTTCCACAAGGAAAGGGTTTCTGTGTTCATGGCCTGCTTCTGTGGTGCCTTCAAGTTGTTCTTCTGCAGCACAGGATAAATAGAGTTGCAGAATGGGTTTAAAATCGAGACTTTCCTAACAGGACAACCTCTTTGCTAGTTAGAATTCAGACTTTTTAAAGCTTAAATGCTTAATTAGATGAAGTAAGGACGTAAGAATAAACATAAAGAAATATGGCCAGAGCAGATTGCTTGAAAGGTAGCTGAAAGTGACTCCTTCTATTGGGAATAGTAATGCCATTTTTTACTGCTTTTGCTCCTCATTTTAGCACTGTAGTGCTTCTCATGATGAAAGCTGCTTTGTACACCTCTGTCACCAGAGCTTCTGGCATTTTCTCAATTATTTACTAAATGTATATGTATATCTCATCCTTTTAGCAGGGTAGTGCTGTTCCTCTAGCTTTCCAAATGGGGAGTGAGGAAGGACTCAGCCACAAACCTATCAGAAGGGATGTAGTAGTGCTTTTTTCTTACCTCTGTGCTTACCAGATCTTCTCCAGGCTGCAGAATTTGGAGAATGATGTGCAAATCATCCAGGCCCACAGCATTTAGCACCTGTACTTTGGCACAGGCCACTTTTAGAAGGAGAAGCCATGAAAAGCAGCCTTGGTCACGGACTTCAGGAATCATTCTCCGGAAGTTTTAAGGTCTTTGGAGGTTGTCCCACCTCTGTTACATGTAATAAGGACTCTGTGTATGTTTTATGGCAGGGAAAATTGCATGTGGAGCCACTGCTTATCTCTGCCACTGGCTGTTGGCTCCTGGCTGTTGATAGGGAGGTCTTGCAGTGTGTCTGCTGTGACTTCTCCTGGCAAGAGGGGCTGATAAGGTGGACAGCCTGATAATGCTGGGCTGTTGGGTGGCTGGCACTGAGATGGCATGAGGTGATTTGCATGGGCTGCAGGGCTTTTATGGAGCAGCCGTGCTCTTAATAAACCTTTTTTAGAAGTTGGAGAGGAGTAGCGCCTCCTTGTAACCCCTTTCCACCTGGATTTTGTGGGATTTCACCTCTACAGGTTTTGTTTGAGGAGACTGAAGGGTGTTTCAAATGCCTGTGTGAGCTTTAGAGTCACATCTTGAATGGTCAGTGGACAGGGCACTTTAATGTTGCTGAGTGTGTGTGTGAGAGGAGGACATGGGAGACATCTGGAGACTTATTCTGTCCAAAACTAACAAACATGATGCTGCATTTTTTGGGAAAGCAATCAGAAATCAGGGCAGGAGCAATACAAGACCCTTTGACTGGAGGTGCTCTTCTGCCATTTGTGAACTGGATTCATCATCTGGTACAGCAGCTATGGCCATATCAGATAGTGTTTTTTCCCCTGTTTTTGTCTCTTTTCTTGTTTCTTTTCTTGTTCCTTTTCTTTTCTTGTTCCTTTCTCCTCCTTTTTTTTCTCTTTTCCTCTTAAACCAGAGCCACAACCCTGTTTCTTGTAAATGTGCCTTTTTCATCACAGCTTTAGGCTGTCATAACACATTTTACCTCAAGCTCCATTTTTAATCCCTGTGTGGCAGACCTGGGAATAGGAGCCATGGCTCAGCCACAGGACCATTGCCTCTCCAGGGCAGGGAACAGCTGGGACCTTTCTTACAGAGCAGCCTGCTCTGCAGTTTGCTTGCAAGCTGTGTTTGGGTCCCATAAACTGGGGCACTTCACCTTGTAACAAAGAGCAGTCTGAGCCTCAAAGGGCACAGAACTGCCTGCAGTTCAGGCAGAAGAGGGGAATGTGGCAGCTGAGCCTGTGCATTTAGTGAATGCTGGGAACAGATAATAAATTAAAATTTTAGGGGGGGAAAAAAAGAGAGGTTGCTTGTGTAACCCAACTGTATTTGTTAGACTTCCTCCTCCCTAGCCTCGTTCCCCATTATTTATCAATTAAATATGCTGGGAGAAGTGAGCTGTTGACCACGAAATCAGGGAGGGGGGCTGTGGGGTAATAGTTGTTATCCTGTTCCAAAAGCTGTAATATGGATACCAGAAAGAATGAGAGGCAGATGTAGAGGATGCTGTTGAGTTGCCATTGGTAGAACAGAATGTTCTGCACTATCCAGCCATGGTTGTTGCAAACCATCCCGTATGAGTGAAATGTGGCTGTCAGTCTGGAGCTCTTGTGGGGTTCATAGGCTCCTCATTATGTTGCTACACTGTGTGTGATAGATTACACTGCCATTTAAATTCCATGCCTCAAATCAGCTTATTTTGCTGCAAAGACTTTGCTTCCACTGCGAGTTGCATGCAAGTGAAGAGAGTCTTAACACTCAGGCCCTCCAAGGTGCCTGTTTGCTGTTTCTTCTGTCAGCAAAATTCTGATTGACTTCATTACAAAAACTTGATTAAATTCTTGTAGGCTTGTTTTCCATGAAAACATGGATGGCTGGTGGGGAGCTAGGAAAGAGTGCTGAAAACTGGGAATGCTTACCCCAAACCCCTTTTCATGTATGAAATTGAAGGGGAGAGGGACAAATTCTACATTTCCTGCAAGGTGACAATGAGCAGCTCTGATTTTTCTCCAGATGGAGAATGTTCTCTGATGATTGCTCCATTGAGACATAAGGATAGAGGCCTTGCCTTCACTGAGCTGTGACCCTGGTGTCCCTAAATTGTGCTTAGTAACTCCTCTTTTGCTGTATTTCAAATCAGTGTTTTTCAGTACTCTTTGGAGTCACAAATTGGAAACCAACATCAAAAACTTAAACTAAATATGACCTTGAAACTTGTTTAAGCTGTTACTCTTTTCCTGAAAGGCAACTCAGTCCAAATAATGACTTTTAAAAGTCTTTTTAAAATTCAAATATTAACTTGAAGGAGCCAAACTGAAATCAAACCAAAGCTGAGCTGAAAAGTACACATCAGTTGAACTTTATGAGCAGAGTTGTACTGCAGAGTTGCTTACACATGTGCAAGGGAAGGAGTGAAGGGAAGGACCTCTGCTCTGAAATTCTTTGTCTTAATTAACACAGGGTGTGCACGGCTGACTGACAGTGAAATGGCAGAACATAGAGTCAGGCAATTACAGATAACACAAACTGTGGTCAGGACTCATCAGATTGACTGTGGAGTCGCTGGCAAATGTGACCCAGACACGGGGATTGCACTGACACATGAGTTTTGTAGGAAGACCTAAAAGGAACAAAGCAAAATCTCTCACCTACTTCTGCACTCCAGGATGTCACTGCTTGCCTGAGACAAAAAGGAAGGACACAGTTCCTTGGGGAGTTAAGGTGGGGCATTTGTGACCCTTTCAGACCCATCTAATGAGACACGTGCCCTTTATCATGTACAGGTGTGGGGATCCCTTACCCCACTTGGATCACAGGTGTGCCTTGTCCTAAAAAAACCATACCAGCAGTAGCTGCAATCTACTATCATGAGTTATCTAAACAAAGCCTCCCATGGATTTTAAAAGTATATTTACAAGCAATTTTATTTTTCCTTGTTCAAGGCTGAAGGCAACCAAAACAATAAGAAGTTGGCAAGTGCTGGGAGTGATCAGACCAAGGCTAGTTAAAAGATTTAAAGGAGGAAGAACACCTTAGGAAAAGGAAATTTTTAAAGCGTCTCCCAGGAGCTGAGTTGATGACTCTGCCACAGGAGGTTTCCCAGTGGTGCAGGACCATGTCCAGGGGGGTGGGGGTCCTCCTGAACTGTCCCAGGCAATCCTGGCTCCAGACCCTTGCTGTGAGAGAGCTCCTGGGCACTCAAGGTAGGGCTGAGACACTTGCACACTCTTTATTTCAGCTCAGCACCTCGCCCTGCAGTGCTCAGGTGTCAGCCTTTATGGCAGTGGGTATTTGGCCTGTGATAATGTACCAGGGGGTTTTTCCTTCCCTCCCTTGAGTACTTAAAGCTCCATTGTCAGCATTCAGGAAAGCTGTGTTTTAGACTGAGTTGGAAAAGGGTACCAGTATGGCTAGCTGACGCAAGAGTGGTTTATTTTCCATTTTAATAACTCTTTAAACAGGTCCTGCATTTGTATGTAGCTCCTTTGTTGGAATAAAAATCTTTGTTGGAGGGCTACCAGACAGCTATAAATAGCTGTCGTGAGTATTTATGCTGAGGATAATCTCAGGAGAAGATATTTTTAACTCTTGCACATTGTTTAGAGTAGGAAATTCTTTTAATGCCCACATTTTTCCATTCCCAGTGCCATTAGCTTTTCCCCACCCCCTCTTATGATGTGTGCCTCACTCGCTCTTTCTCCCTCTTATTTCCTTTAAGGTTCAAGGTTACAGCCAATCTGCTCCAGAGGCAGACTTGAGTTTATTATTTTTTAAGGAAAATGCTAACTTTGGCCTTTTGTGACTGTGTGGGAATTGAGTTCATTTCATGGGGCTATCAGAATGTAAACGGGATATCTCACCAGGCTGTCCCCGTAAATTGGGTAATGAATGAGCACTTTATTTCTGTTTCTCTCCTGCATGGAACTCATGTGCTTGTTAGAATAACAGGGGCCAATCTATTTTATACTCCCACAGAAAGTATTCCACTTTATTTTGGCAAGTTTGTGAGAGCTGCTACTTGTACCAATACTTAATGCTGGACCAGGAAAAAAAAAAATAAAGACATTATGCTGAACTAGACTTGCAACTTAAAAATATGGTCCACAACAAATCTTGTTCTTACACAAGCCATACATAATTTCAATCTACAAATCATCAAATATGTGTTAAATTGAAAGTGAGGTGCAGACCGTGGGCCAGATTGAAAGCAGATATAACTTGACACAATTTGATGTGCAGCCTTTTGGGAGAAGCTCACTGTTTACCTGTGATGCAATCTAGTCAGACCTTTTTTCTTTTTCACAATTCTCTTTAGTCTTAAAAAGAGACTGACACATGGAAAGCCTAACAATTAATGGGAATTGGGTACCTTCTAGACAGGGGAAACCTAAATTGTCAGTATGAAGGATTATTTGACAGCAAAAAATATGTGAGGGTCTGTCCTGTACATAGTCAGATTTTAAAAGAGATTTCAATACCTCTTGAGATTTGCCTTTGAAATCTCTTTTCATCTCATGGGGCTGCACAAAAGAAAAATGTGTGCTCTTGAAAACCTCGCCCAAGCTCCCTGATGCTGCCAGCAGCCCTGGAGCATCTTTTAGCCTGCATGAGGGGAGGGTGTTTCTTTAGAAGATAAAAGATATTTTAAGCCTCTCTATCTCTGCACAGCTGATAAGGATTTGTTCCCTGTAGCCTACCTGCCCATGTTCGTTAAAACAGTGCTGTTGACTCCATGGGAACTGTATTTGTGTTTTTGACAGCTTGTGTTACTGTAATTTGACTACTTAATTTTGTTTTTGCCACATAAATGTGTAGGTAAGATGTGCACACATACCCTGCAGCTTTGAAATGCTGCTGTGCTGGAGGCAGGGGCTGGTGGCCACACAGCTCATTTGCTGCACTAATGGTTAAAGAAAATTAATTGTGAGCACAGGAAAATTAAAAAAAAAAAAAGCCTTCACTGCAGACTGTGCCTCTATTTGGCCTGCTGAGTGAGCAATGTCATGATCACAAGATCGGGGCTTAAATTTCCATCTGTAATGTTGTTTGCCTGAAGATCATAGGTTACTAAACATGACTGCTAAACAGAAAATCTGACCTTCCAGGCTATGCAAATGTCAGAGAAAGGAGCTTGGTGGGTGGAGAGAGGCTGAGGGCTCAGATGGACCTCACTGGGGACAGTGTGGTCTGTGCCCAGATCAGCAAAAGGGTTGGGACCTGCTGCCCAAAGGCAGCTGATGACCTCCCCCAGGCAGATTTTTGTAGTCTTGGAAGGTCTCTGCTGAAAACCATCAAGAACCCACCTGGATAAGTGTGAGCTTTGAAGCCCACTGTGATCCCCTTGCTTGGCTTAGCCAGGAGGAGCTGGCTAATAAAGAGGGATGGGAATGATGGAGCTAGCCAGAAAATGAAAACTTTAATAATGGAAAGGAACAAACGTGGTGTAGGTCCAGAGACTAAATTCCTAAGGACCCTGGGGGAGGAGCAAACCCAGCCAGGTACAGGGACACAGATCCAGTCAGAAAGGTGAACTTAGAACATGACTTTACAAGTAAAAGGTCTTGACCAGTGGTGAAGGAAAACTGGAAACTTGACCAGAAAACTGGAAACTTGACCAAATGTAGGAAGGTTTTATTAGCACACTGACTGGCTCCCAAGAACACACAGTTCCCACTGTGGCCTGGTGAGCTGTCCCCTCCCCTCAGTGCCCTGCCTGCCAGGGTTTATGGCCAAATCCCTCTGTAAAAGCATCTGAGGTAAAAAAATCTCAGCAGGGTGAGATCCCACAGATGAGAACAATATGAAATAAGCAGCTACTCTGGGTGTACTCCTGCCCTGTGCAGGCAAAACCCAGGAGAAAAAGCAACAAGCAGATGGAAGCAGGACTTGGTGCTGTGCCTTGCTGCAGAGTCAGTTCTGGCTGTGTTTTTCCAGCAGGGAGGCCAGAAACCACTGGAGGTCAGCAAGGATAAAGGTGATGGATTGCAGCCACAGTGATGTCTTGACTCCCAAGCCAAAGGTGGCAGGGTGTGCTCCAAATGGAAGCTTCCTGCCTGTGCCACAGCCTTGACTCAGGGGTGGCTTTGCTGACTGAGCTTGCAAGGGTGCCAGGTGCAATGAGTCCAGTAAAACCTAGCTGCAGACCTCCAAGTTTCTTACATTCCCAGTTTATGATTTCTTTCACTGTTACCTGGCCTTTCTTATCTGATGAAACTGTGGCTTTATTCAATCTCAATATTTTTCTCCTTTCTCTGTTGTCTAGAATGTGACCAGATCAAATTTCTCCCTTCTGTCATGACCATTAGTAGCTTAGTTGTTTTTTTTTTTTTAACATGAAGCTTTTTTCAACAATAAAATCTCTCCCAGACTGTAGTTATATAATATTCAAGGTCACAGTAATCATAACAGAATCTACCTCACTTATTAGGACTGTGGTCATGGAAATGAAAATGCCCTGGGAAGATTTTTTTTGCAGGATTTTGCTACTGCACATATAATTCATGAGACTTGATCCATGAAAGATGACGCCATTTTTAGGCCCATTGCATTGAGTTATTTAGTATCCTAAATTTTTTAGTTGTGAGGTAAAGTAAAAAGCCTTCGGGCTTCTTCTCCTAGAGCCTAAGAAGATAAAAACTTTTTAACTACAGAATTTTTAGATATTGATGTTGTATGCTCATCAAGTGGCTTTGAATCCAAGTGTCTATGATTAAAAATCAGCATTTTCATAGATATACAGGGTCTTCCCAGAGTACTTTTGTGCCATTATTCCTTGTGTTGCCTCCGAGTCCTGCCTGCTCAGCTCTAGCTCACAATCATCCTTACAGGAGCTATTCATGTCATTGGAAAAGCTTTAAAGTGCCTTTGGTGGTTTCACTGTGAGTGGAGGAAGGGAGACCCAGGGGGAAGATGACCAGCTGTAAAACCTGTGTCATTTTCTTCATTCATATTTGTCTATTTCTGATAGTCTTTTTCCTCTCTCCCAGATGGCTGGGGTATATTTGTTCTTTGAAAACTGTGAGGCCATATGTGATAATTTTCAGAGAATGTCAGGACAAGAAATTTGGTGCAAATTTCACTGAAAGAAGAACTTGTTGCCAAAGGAATCTCCTCTTCAAGTGTCTTCTGACATGAAAATACAACTGAGCCCTCAGTATTGAAAAGTTTGTTGTAAACAAAGAGATGTGTCCACTCACTTGGTGCTTATGGGCTCCCCTCCATGAAGTAAACACAGGATGTGATTTGTGGGGGCTCTGTCATCAGTGAAGCTGCACTGAGATGGAGTTTGGCTTGATGTTTGTCAGGGCTGTCTAGCACAGCTCCTTGCCAGAGGTGACTTCAGCAGACACATCTGATGCCTTGAGAGGACTGACCTAGAGCAGAGGCTGGATGGAGTTAAAGAATAAAGCAGGGATTTATTAAAAGGATTAAAATGGATCCACCTTGGGCAGCACAAGAGCCCAGCCAGGGCTGCACCCAAGATGAGCCAAAATGGTCCCAAAACGCACGAGCGCTCCCGGGGTCTCTCCCTGGGATCAGTTCTGCTCCATTTGCACCTTGCAGTTCATTGTCCCATTCCAGCTTTAGCCCAGGCAGTCCCATCCTGATTGTTTTTCTCTCTCCAGCCCATGGTGTTTGTGCTCCTGGGCTGAGATTTGGATCATTTGTCCTTGGTGCCCAGCTGGAGCAGGAATTGTTTTGTCTCCCTGCTCTGTGCACAGAGCTCACCATCCCCTGATATGGAGCTCAGACCCACACACTAAAGCAGCACAGAATCCGAAAAATATAAAAGCTAAAACCTGAGGCGTCACATAGGCACTGCTGAAACACAGCCAATGCTGGATCAAACCTTTTGTTAAAGTCTTGCAAAGCAGTTAGGCCTGGTAATGGTTGATAGAACGCTTATGTGGTAAGAATTTGTACTGCAGACATTCTTCTGTGCCAACCTCCATGGGGAGGAGCAAGGAGGGCTCCTTTCCTTGGTTGGTGTTATCTCTTTAGGATGTTCTGTAATAGCTTGAGGGGTTATCTCTGCAATCCTTTGTGCTCCCATTGCCAGCATGGCAGGTGCTCCCTTCAGCACAGTCTGCTGAAAGTTTTTCGTTGTTGTTGTTAATCCAGACTGAGCCTCTGACTGCTGTAAAAACACAGCACTTTAATAGCAGAAGTGGATGTGTGCTTCCTTGGACTGCAGTGTGTCACAGAATATCAATATCATTGCCACGTTTTCCCTGGGTAAGGATGCCTCCAAAATTTATGTGGTGGCTTCTAATCCTTGTACACTTGCACACACTCCTTGCTGTCAGCAGGATTTAAGGAAGTTTTGAAGAGCTTTGCTGTGTTGCAGCCTGAATGGTTTAGAAGTTTAGAAGGGTTTTAGAAGCCCCCCTTGCATTTCTGCAGGAAATCTGCACAGGATTAGAATAAATTTTTATTCAGCTCAGCATGTTTCCATCCAGACAGGCCCTGTTTAATTCCACCAGTGAAAGTATGGGGGGCACATGATTTCTGGTAGTGCACAGAGGTCACCTGAGGTGTGGGGAGCCTTCCCAATAATGCAGCAAGGTGACAGCATGCTAGGCAGAGGGTGGAAATTGCTACAGAGCTAAAACACTGCCACAGCAACAAAATTTTGCTAACTGGTCTGTGCTGAAGTGATGCTTGGCTGTGTCATCCTAGGGCCTTGGTGGGACAATGCAAATTCCTTGAAATTCTGCCTTTCAGTCTGAAAGTATAATTGTTTATAGTGTTCCTGTAATTTTATGGAAATTTAAAAATAAATTTACTGTTTGACATCAGTAAAAATGTTCCGATCTGAACTTCAAAATAAACACAGGCTCTTGTAAATATGGACAAAGGTAAGGGCACCACAGAGTATCACAGTAAGAGACCCAAGACTGTGCCAATAGTTGTTAATTTCGAAGGAAGCATTAATTTCCTTTTCCTGTTTTTCAAGAATTTTTTATGTGTAGGAGAAATGCCCTTGCTGCATAAACATTTTTTAAAAAAATGGCTTTAAAGGGCATGAACGAGTGCCTGAATCCAAATGTTTTGCTAGTACTTAAAGACTCTTTGTTTAACTCTTGCTTCCTTTTTTTTTTTTTCCTTTCTTTTTGACATAGCTATAATATGGCTGGAGCCAAGATCAGTATAGGGCAAACGTGGCCAAAAACCAATAACAAAATAATAATATCTGCCTGTCCATCATAACCTGCTCTCTTTGCCTGCCTAATACTTTAACTTAAAAGAAAAAAAGAGCCAAAGCAGGAAGAGGAAAGGATCATTTTCTTTCCTCTGCAGCTACAAGAGAGCAATTTGATCCCAGGTTTGGGCTCACTTCTCACCATACTTCCTTTGGGAACATTTGTGATCCTTCTTCAGGAGAAAAAAGAAACACCAGGTAATGTTTGTTTCTGAGAACATCATTTGGAGGTGGCAGTCATGTGTGCTGGGTGTGTGGACTGTCTCTGGCTCCCTGGATAAATGGAGGAGCACATTTGGTATAAAGAGGCTAAAATGGACTAACAGACAAGGGCTGGAGCGCCTCTTAACTGCAAGGTGATGTGACATCAATTACAGAATTAAATTCTTTGTGTGTGTTTTTGAGGATGCACAAAGCTCTTGGGGCAGATGTTGGAACCCTGGGTGCTGAGAATTTTAAACTTTTTGTGCTGAGAGGGTCTGACCCTCAAGAGAACACTGCATTTGACCTCAGGCTGTGGAGAAAGCTTCCAAAACTGATTGATAGCACTGGGATTATGGGTGTGCAGTTTGAATAGAAGTGTGTAATATCATAGGGTGGAAAACTTAGAGTTTAAGGTTTTAGAATATAGTAATAAATATGAAGCAAGATGGAGGTTTTATGGCAATGGCTGGTCCTTCTTCTTTACCTTCTTCTCCATGGGTTTGGGTGGTGTTTTGTAATTGGACAGAAAAGTCCACATTGCAGGGCGTGAGGGATTAGTTATTGAGTCAAAAGTAAAAATAATTTCGGTGTCATTTCTTAATTGGATAGTTTAGACTTAAGAGACCTTGTATAGAAAGATAGCTAGGCACTTTGTATCTTGTTAGTAGAATGCTGTAGAACTCACAACTTGTAGGACTGTGATATAGATAAGAAATAATAAACATTTGAGCCTGAATACCATCTTTAGTGCTTCAATCCCGACCTTGAGAGCGGCAGAAAAGAAGTTTAAAGAGTTGGCACTTGGGAAGGTTCCAATGGCAAACTGTAACTTTTGAGGTGATGGGGTAGGAGAGGCTGTCCTTTGGCCCAGGCTCCCACTAGGAGGGGAGCTGAGGGTCAGGGAAGGAGCCGAGGCCTGTTGGATGCTGGGGGCATGGCTGGGATGCTGCCTGGCCTTTCCATACTCCATGCAAGACTGGGCAAGGCTCTGCACTCCCACTCCCTTAGCTGTGCTTTTAAGGAAGGATTGTGAAGCATCTGGCCCTCAGCTAGAGAGTCAGAAGGCAGGAAATGCCTTTGTGCAGCATTTGCCAGCTGTGGTTTCTGGTATGTTGGTGGGTGGGTTCTCAACATGTCCATCTTGATAAGAAAATGCCTAAAGCCAGACCCCGCTCATCCTTCATCAAAGGATCATTTTCTTTATCTCCAGTTTCAATTAAATGTGGAGTTTCTAAAAACAAAAAGGCACCGTGCTCCTCTCACTGCCACATTTAACCTCTTAAGCCTTGTTTTGTGCACCAGGAGTAACTCAGTTATAGCTGAGGATCAGGGCTTATCTTCCCAGTTCAATCAATTCTTCTTGACTTTCTCCAAAGACTTTTGTATCCCCTGAAATTCTGCGTGTCATATCTTATCATAGGTGAGAAGTCTTTTTCAGGGAATATTATAGAAGAAAAAAAAAAAAAAAAACAGAATGTTATAATGGTTAAAAAAATTGTCCCTATTTTGTATTTATAAATTATAAAAATGTAAACATAAAAATAGTCTCCTGTCTAGTGAATATTATTATTCATATTTTTCCTACTAAGGAAGAATGGAGAAAGAAAACATGCCATAATTTGGTTGGGTTATTTGAGACATATATAGTCTGGGTTTTGTGTTTTTAAGAAGTACACATTTAAAAAATGTGTTTGGGATTCAAATGGAAGGATGTGGACAAAGCTGGGTTTTGGAAAAAGATTGTATTTAAGAAGAATGCATTTTAAATAATGCTGATAGGAATAAAATACCAGCAAAGGATCTATACTTGTTTCTTTTCTGTACAGTTTCTTACACCCCCAGAATATCTATTAATCTTTGTGCTCAGAATTGGTCCAGGCCAGCTGTTTTTGTACAAGTTCCTAAGAGTTGTGGATGTTAAGTTAAATTGCACCAAGTGATGCAGGAATCTTTGTCCATGGTGGTGTTCAGAGAGGCAGGACCTGCTGCTGGTCCCTTCCCACTGCCAAAGGGGAGGCATATCCTCTGGGAATTCTCCCAGCTCTGTATTTCCAACATTAAAAAAGAGCTAAGTTAAATCACAGAACATCACCTCAATAGTCATTAGCTTACTTGTTGCCAGACCAAAATGAATTTTAATTAAACAAGTGGTTTAATACTTCCATCCTGCTTTTAGGTTCTATCTTGGCATTTGAAGCTGAAGGGACTTTTCTACTTCCTTTGTATTCTGAAATCCTTTCTTAGTCTCTAGGTCAATTTCACAGCAGCTTCAGTGTAAATAAATGAACACTGAGGAAAAAGCTGCAAACCTTTCCCAAAAGAAAAAAAAATATTCCACTCAAGTATTGGAAGTGCTTGAAATCCTGCCAAGTTTTTGAAAAGGCTTCTGATTTCTTTCTTTGAGACTTTTCTGAAATGTTTATTTTAAACACATTTTTAATATTTTTGAAGTGCTCTAGTGAACTAAAATGTCTGGTGGCCATTTTAGTGAGATATTTCTAATTATTCCCATGGAAGCCTTGAAATGTCAGAAGCTCTGTAGGTGTGACGATGATGCCCTATGAACAGGTTTGTCTTAAGTTGCCTGTGCTTTGGAATGAGAGAAAATTCACTTTTCTTGGTGTAAGTTGTTTAGATTGAAAGGTAAATTCCTGTTATAATGGCTAATTTTAGGAGGAAGTTTGCAATACTGCAGATGCTTTAATCTCTCCTGAACCTCCAAATCATGTAAGAGCCCCTGCAGGAGGAGTTTCTGGAACCCTTCCCATCCCATGAGGTTTATTCATAAAATGTGACGCTCTGAAGCCATGTCCCAGGGCACAAAACATCATCAGGGCATGAAAGTATAGCCACAGCTCTAAAACTCAGGCTGCAGCTTTTGGCAGACCTTGAAGGGGAGGTTTGCCATTGGAAAAAGGAAATTATTTTTCTTTGTAGCCAGTGGTTGACATTTCTCTTTGCATACTGGATTGCTGCTGACTCTTTTGATAGCTATTTTATTGAAATCTCCTTGAAGATAAGTCTGTCAGCTGTTTTGGGGAAGGCTACATTTCTCTTAAGCCTCTTATTGTCAGTTTTTCCAATTTTTTCAGTTTCTATGAGGAGCTGAGTTTAGAGGGAGGATATTGGTTAGCGGCAGGTTGCAGAGAATGCAAACCCATCCCAGCCAGTGAGAGCTGACAAGGATTTCTTTTATATTTAGTGGTGGCAAAGGGGATTTTCCTGTTCTTTGAGGATCAAAAGAACAGCTGAGGTGCAGACCTTTTTTTGCAGCACACCAGAAACAAGGCTGGTGCAAGTTTGGCAAGGTGCAGTGACATGGGAGACCCAGGAGATGCACAGGGATGCTGATCTTTGTGAGAGTGGTCAAGCCCCTGGGTTCCAGAGATGCTGAGAAGGAAGTAATTCAGCATTTTCCAGTTTACCTAAAACAGAGGTGAACACTCAGAGCTGCTTTTCCTGCTGTCATCTGTCACTGCAGGTGGGAAGAAACCAGGGGCTCAAGAGCTGGCTCAGACCTGTCCTGTGCTGGTGGTGTCAGGTATGGCCAGAGAGCCATTTCCCAGGAGAACCTAGGAGGTAGATATGGAGTGCTTTAAGTTTGGTTGTTCACATGGTGTTTTTATAAATTACAACACCTTCCAGGTACTTCAGTGCAGAAATAAGGATTAGCACTTGAGTATGCAAAGAAAAAATATAGTTGGGTCTTTTATTGCACTAAATTTAAGTAATTTAAGCCCTCACATCATTTTGCCCTTGATGTACATGCTGTGATGCAATTACTGAACATTTATCACAGAATAAATTCATTTAGAAAAGACTTTTGAGATCAACTCCAACCTATGATGACAGTGAACTAGACTGTGGTACTGAGAGGCACATCCAGCCTTTTCTTACACACCTCCAGGGACAGTGACTCCACCAGCTCCCTGCATGATGATCACCTTTCTAATGGTCTCATCACAGAAAGGTCTAATCAATGAAGAAATTTCTCCCAATTTTCTGTGAAGAAATTCCTCCCAATGTCCAACCTAACCCCCCTGGTGCAGCTTGAGACTATGTCCTGTGCTATGGTGATTCAATTTTATTTCTTAGTGCCCTTTTATGTCTATTACCATGCAATAAATAACTTTTTTCTTATTTTGAAAGCCTGCAAGGCCTGGATGTGGCAGAGCCCCAGCAGAGCAGGCAGAGAGGAATTCTGTGTGCAGGGAGAGCTCTGCTCCACGGGCCAGGTGCAGTGGGGTTCGCATTTTTCTCTTTTCCCACTGCTTTCCTCTAAAATGTTAGGGGTGAGCCATGGCTGGAGGCAAGAATCCAGCCTTGATGGAGCACTGTCCTGATCTGATATGACAGGACTCGTGGAAGTGTTCAGCCCCTACCCTTTGTTGCTTTCAAGAGGTAAATCCCATTATATTGTACAGATGAGACTTGGAAGATTCTGTTTTTAGATTGCCCTAAGAGGAGGCGAAAGTAAAGAAACCTTTTTTTGTGCATGTGGTTTTGTTTTGGTCTCCTTTCAAGAAAGTAGAACTGTTGGAAAAATAGGTGTTAGATGTATCCTGTTTCTTGAGCAGTCCATGGAGTGTTGCACTTCCAATATCGTTTAATTCCCCGTTTGGTTCCTCCCCGGAGGAAGCTGGCAAGGCTTGCTGCACAGGGAGAGTAAGTTCGATGTGTTGCTAGCTCATTTTTATAAACTGAAAATGGCTTGGGATGGGAGTGTTAAGGAGATTTATCAGACAGCAGGAGCTGTGAGTCTCAGAGTCAGTGTGGAGATAAAATGCTGAAGGAGCCTCTGCTGTGAGCCATGGAAGTGAAGGAGTAACAGATACAGGTCAGATTCACCCTCTGCCAGTTTGCTAAAGTGGATTTGAATGAAATTGAATGTACAACTAGCTCCTAATTTCCAAAGCATTTTTGTGTGGGTTTAGCAATCTGATTCCTGTCAAACCCAATGACTGTCATATTGACGCAAATACCAGGCAATATTTAGAAAATTTAGGAAAGGTATTTTGCCAAGCAATAGAAAAAAAACCCAACCCCTCTCTTTTAACATGCATTCCTGGAGGAATCAGAAATACAGAAGAAAGGGGAAAAGCATACTGAAGTGTTGACCATTCTAACAAAAATCATACTGTACTGGTCTTTTTTTGGAATTTTTATTTTTTTAAGTTTTCCGCTGGCTGGAGGCTTTTGAAGGAAAGAAAAGACTCATCTTCTGTCTTGAATTAACTTAGTTAATGATTAACAGAGCAGTGCAGTATGTGTGGTGCCTTTTAATTAAATCAGAAGAGACATGATTTGGACAAGATTTTAGTTTCACTTTGAAAGTTATTAAATAAACTGACACTGTTTGCTCTCCAAAAGTTCCTGGGAGCATCCGGTTAGCTGGTAATCCCTGTGCAGCCAGTGAAATAAAGCTGCTTCTAAAACACCCAAGGGCCAGCACCAGATATTAAAAATGACTGGTCCAGTCAGACAGAAGCGTAATTAAGCATTAACCTGCATGAAGCAAGGGCCTGGGCTGAGGATCCACTTTCAGTTCAGGGATAACAAAGGTCCAAACTGAGTGTTTCTGGTCAAGTTTGCATTTTGAATACCTCTGAGCTGTTCGAGTGGCATAAACTGTTGAACAGTTGCTGCCTTTGGTGGAGTTTGGATGGCTTTTGCTGAGTTTATGGGGCTGTTTGTGAAGTGAGATCCTGACTGGGGCTTGGATGTTGCTCGCAGGAAGGTCTCCATAAATTGGCCCAGCAGGAAGAGCTCCTCTCCTCCCAGAGCTGTGTGCACACATTCATATAAAACTCTCCCAGCAGTGAAGGATCAAGCCCAAAGCCTGGGCTCAGACCCTGATTTCAGACTGGACCAAGGCACTGGATGCTCTTGCTGGCACACAGGGGTGAACAGATCCAACATTTCATGCTCTGAGCTGCTGTTGTTTACTGATCTGGCTGTTAAGGAGCTGTGGCTGAGGCCTCCACCCAAGCCCTCTCAGCAGTAAAATCAAGGCAGGGCCTGTTTTGCCTGGAGATGCATCTATCATCTGTATTTGTATCACACCTACCCCATTGTGGCTCCTTCTGGCTTTTGTGGCCAAGCTTGAAGTGAATAGTTATCTTTGCAGCATGCCTCCAATATTTTAAAAACAATAATAATCTCATATAAAACCTGTTGTTGAAATTACCTATTGCCAGGAACTGTTGGGGCAAAGAGAGCTTACAGCTTACATTACTGGCAGCTTTATGCAGCTTTCTGTTTTGTGGGCTCTGCAAGTATAATCCTACATGGCTGTGAGCAGAAGTGCTACAAGTCTGGGCTTTGAGTGTTATCCTTCACACTGATAAAGCTGAAATTTATTAATAGCCATTATGATTCAGGGATAAATGAGAGACAGCAAATTTTAAAGTTGGAAAGCCAAAATGACAGATTGCTTTTTATTGCTGTGAGAACTGTCACGTGTCCCTGAAATGCATAAAACACAAAAGAATGGGCATGGATTTGAGTGGGGAGAGAAATGGGCTCCTGCTCAGAGCAAGAGGGCACCAGAGCCCATCCCTCACCTGTGGCAGTGCCAGGGCATAGGGAGAAGTGATAAAGCCTTTGGGATTGCTTCCCTCTCACACTTTCCTCCATTCCAGTTGTCTGGTGACCAGAAATTATCTGTATCCTGGTGGTTATATGGAGGCTGTTGTTTGGATCTCCATGTTTATTTGGAAGCAGTGAAAACATGACATAAAACAAAAGCTGTGTTTTGGTGGAAAGGGTCTCTCACACCCAGGAAAGATGATGCTGCTGCTTTATTTCTGGATTTCCCCATGAGTGACTGATAGAGAATGCAAACACCAGAAAATGTTTTTCTATTCAAGTTTCAATTTACAGCGATAGCTCTTCTTGGAATGTGATTTTAACACTTGTCTTGGAGTTTGTTTTGTTTACTGTTACAGCCATACATGCAGTCAGTAACTTTTCCATGAGAAAAGCAGGATAATATTACCTCAAAAACTGAGGAGAGTCAGAGAAAATTAAATTCTCTTCCCTGTTGAGGACCAGACTCCTGCCTGCACTATCCAAGTCCATCCTGTCTCAGCAAAGCAGGCATCAGATAGGATTGAGTGCTGCATGGACTCTACATGGATCTTATCTGGAGCTACATATTTTGCAAGTGTTTATAATTGTGGGCTGCAGGCTCTTGCATTCTAATGAGCAAGGCTTGTGCTCCCAATCCTGCAGAACCTGTCCATGCAAATAATTCTATCTTCTGATCAGGCATTTGCTCCTTGGTAATGTGTCAGTGTGAACATGCAAATTCTGCTTGTGTGTGGCTCTGTGATTTGCACATGCAGATGCCCAAACCTACATATTTCAATTTGAGTAAAAATTTTGATACCTAAATCCACATACATAGCTGGGTACTCACAGGTTTCATTGAACACAATAAATTTTTTGACACTGCTGCTCTTTTTAGGCACCCAAGTAGTTATAGATATGGGGTAGAGTTAAAGGATGAAAGGAAGAATAGATATCATAGCTGTAGGGTGGGTTCTTAGTCTTGAATCCTGAAAGAGCTTGGAAAACTTATGACTGGGAAATGGCAGAATCTCCTTTACTTGGGATATTTACAGCTTGAACTTGGGAAAAAATATGCATAGTTAGAGACAGCTCAGCATTATTTGATGACAGAGTGCATAGTCTTGTTTTTGTAAGTGCTCAAGAGATACACTCCAAGAGCTTATGTATGAGCTGCCAGACTTTACCTTCAGCATGTGATTTAATACACAAAGTGTTGTTCATCTGTGAAATAAATTCCCGGCTCACATGCCAGTGTCCTAGAAGGAAATCTCCTAGGATGGTGAATGCAGATGCTTTTTGCCCTGTGAGATGCATCCACTGAGTTCACTGCAGTGAACTCTATTGGGGCATTTCAGAACAGACCTTAAAAAAAAAAAGCAGAGTTTGTCTGCTCCGTGAGAACATGAAAGAAACTGTGGCATCTTTCATTTTCCCAGGGAGGGAACAGTTAAAAATATTCTTCAAATAAGGAGCAGATGTTAATGTCATTAGAATGGATTTTCATAAAAAACATTTGTTCTCTTGCAAAATGCCAGTAGCTCTGCAAACTCCTCTACAAGTCTGCCTGCTTCTTTCAGACTTGTGGCACAGAGAGGGGGCAGTGCAGGGAGAGCTATTTACTGTCTCTGAAACCAATCAGGTGTGTTTCTCTAAGTTTCCTGTTTTAAAATTGCCTCAACATGGACCAAACAGCTAAAGAAACATGAAGGTATTTGAATAACAGGACAAGAACAGTGAGCATCACAGAGAATTCCCTGTTGGCAAATAGGTACTGAAAAGAATTAGCTACATATGGAAAGTAATGGTCTGGACATATGCCCCTGTCAGGTTCTAAATTCACGGTCATTTCAAAAGAAACAAAGATTCACAGGCTTTTTTGATCAGCTCCCTGAAAACTCTGCCTTGCCTGCAGGAATGGTTAAAGTAAAAATAACAAACAAAATATTAAGTGGCTCTCTGGATGACCTCTGGACATTCTTATTGTTAGTATGAGTAGACATTGGAACCTCCCAGTAATAATTTCCTTTTTGGAAAGCTCTCATGTCTCCTTCCTCCTCCTCATTTTACTGCTTTTAATGTTCAGAAAATAGGAAAGGCCCTGTAGTTCCTTTCATTGCTGCAATAGATGACCTTACACTCTGCTAGGGCCATTTGCCTTGAGTTCACTGGCATGAATGACACCTCACAAGTGCTCTAGTGTGGTTAGCATTTGTTTGCTCTAGTTTTTTTTTCTCTTTCTGGTGTCTTCCTTGGGGGTTTTGGTGTCCTAGATCTCTGAAGCATCAGGACATACGAGGAATGCAGGTTGAGACACATCTCCTGCCCCATCAGCTTTTGTGCTTTAGATGCCCATGTGAATTTTTGAGATTATCTGGGAGGTGATTTGCCTCTTCCTGCTCCACATGCAAGATCTTCACCTCAGGGCCACAGTGTACTGAAAGTATCCCTCTTGGTTAAGGTGCTGAAGTAAACAACAAACATTTGGCTTCCAAATATTAAAGGGATTATGAAATGCAAGGATCTATAGCTGCTTCAAATCCTGCTTTTCCAAGGGGTTACAAGCATGGCACAATGTGTTTCAGCTGAGCCCAGTTCTGCACTGCTGTAAGCTTAGGGAGCTGCTGGATCCACACCCAACTGAATTCACAGAATTCAGAGAATCTCTGGGTTGGAAGAGACCTTCAAGGTCATCGAGTCCAACCCATGTTCTAACACCTCAACTAGACCCTGGCACCCAGTGCCACATCCAGGCTTTGTTAAACACACCCAGGGATGGTGACTCCACCACCTCCCCAGGCAGCCATTCCAGAACTTTATCACTCTTTCTGTGAAAAATTTTTTTCTTAATATCCAACCTATATTTCGCTTGTTGAAGCTTGAGGCTGTGTGCTCTGGTTCTGTCAGTGCTGCCTGGAGAAGGAGCCCAACCCCAGCTGAGCACAGGCACCTTTCAGGAGCTGCAGAGTGATGAGGGCACCCCTGAGTCTCCTTTTCCCCAGGCTGAGCACCCCCAGCTCCCTCAGGGGGAGCTTGTTCCTCACAGGGTTTGTGTTCCCAGCCCCTCTCCAGCTGTGTTGCCCTCAACAATGGGAATGTTTGGCATTGCCTTGGCTGAGCCCTCCTTGGTGCTGCAAACAGGATGGTCAAATGGCCCTGGAGCTCTTGTGAAAACAGGGATGTTCCTCAGCTGGATGGACCCCATGGCTTACAGGATGGGCACAGCTCGTGGACAGCTGGGGTGAGGCTCCTGAGCACTCCCCAGGACACCCAGAAAGCTGCTCCTGGGGGATATCCCAGCTCCACAGGGCCCTGTGCTCCTCTCCTGATGCAGTGCATTGGCAGACCAGAATTCCAGTATATTTTATACACCAAAAGAGGGGGGGTTTGGTGTACTTTAGAACAAAGGGCTGGGTCTACAGAAGGTGTGCATGAAGAAATAGCAACTTCATGGGGTACTGCAGGCCACTTTCTGTGTGTGTGTAAAAAAGCCCTTGTACAGGGGAATCATTCAGTTAACTAAAAAGCACAGGGTTGTTACCTTTTCACAAAAAATCTATCTCATAAAAATACGAGAGTTTTTGGGAGGGAGAAAGATCCAGTTATTGCCTATGGGACTTCAGCAGAGCTTAAATTAATATCAGTGTCCCTAGCAAAGTGCAGCTGTTGGATTCTGGAAAGCTCTGAGGATAAAGGAGTCAGGGTTGCTGCTCCCCTGGTCCTGCAGCCTTGTCCATGGCTCTGTGCAGAGGGTGGCCTGGGTGTCACTCCAGGGTGAGAGTGCCACCTGCTGAACCCACACGTTCCTCCCCACAGACAGGAGAGCTCACAGCAGATTTCCTTTTGGGGTACCGATCCATCCACGCTCACTCTGGTAATTTAGGAGGGGTAACAGGATCACAGCCTGGGGTGGAGGAGCTGCAGGACTGCACAGTGAGTGGTTCGTTTGCTCACATTTTTGGGCTTTGAGGGGAAGGGGTATGAGAGCCAAGCATATGAAATGGTAACTGATGGAGCCTCCATTTACATCGCTGTTTGCATTTCTATTTCCTGCCCTGCTCACTGGATTACATGGAAGAACGCTGAGGACAGTCTCTTAGGCTGAGTTCAGCTCCAGCCCTGGTTTTAATCCTGTTGTGAAACAAAAGATGGTTTTACCTTGACTGCAGTTGAGCTTGCAGCAACTCCCCACCTCCTTGGATTTGTTTGTATTTAGAAATCACCCTCAGTCTTGAGCTGTCTGATCCAGCCTGACCTTTCACAAGTTAGACTGGATGAAAGTGCCTGCACAATGCTTAGGCAGTGATTTACTATCAAAAGGGAGCACTGTTCCCTGGACCATTATTTTATATCTGGGTGCTCTCATCTCTCAGCAGCCTGGAATGTGCCTTTCCTGTGAGCAAGTGCTTGTAAAGGCACCTCTGTGCAGTGCTGAGGCTGCTCAGAGGAGCTGCCTGGACAGAATCCCTTCTTGTGAAAGCTGAATGGGAAGCAAGAGTTTGCCAGGCAGCTTGAGCAGCTGAGGAATCTGCAGGAATTTCTGTAACTGGGGACCCAGAAATGATGAGGAGGATCTATTAGAGAGAATACAGTACAAAAAAATAATCATAGGATCACAGAGCAGAGGGGAGGGGGATACAAGAGAGATAATGAGCTTGACAACAGGCAAATGCAGAGTGTCATTCCAGGAGCTGCAGGACCAACCAAATGGTTAACCTGTGGGCTGGAAAGAGCATCCAATGAGTCTCACATGCCTGAAAGGATAATGGCATTTTTATTATCTCATTCCACGCCCTGATCATCCGTCCATTTGCTCCCTGGAGCTGCCAGCAGTTTGCACTGATTCATCCTCTGCAGACATGATCAGCAGATCACACTGCAGGCAGAACTTGTCCAGCCTTTCCAAGTGAGTTTCCAGTTTGTTATATCTGTATGGATTCAGCCTTTTGGTGCTGTGTAGGAGCTGCTGGGGTGGTGCAAATGGCAAGGGGAGCAGAGCAGCTGGGAAGCTGGTTGAACTGGGGAATAAGCTATAGACTGGGGGTTTTTGCTTCTCTTTTTGCTATATTGTGCTGTTGTCTAAAAACTTTGTATTCGTGCATTTCTCTTACCTGGATTGCAAAATTCAAATTGTTCAGTGGTAGAAGGATATGTTGGGAGAGCTGGCTAATTGGTGGGAAGTTTGCAGAAGTTTCATAGTTTGTGTGAAACCTTTCGCATAACTCAGATTGCTTAATTCACTGAGTAAATAAAGTCCTCATGGCACATTCCTGCCTGGATGTGGAAGGGAAAGCAAGAGGAGAAAATAAATTAGCCTGTGTAATATTGCCAGTAATATAATCTCCTTTATTCCTGTCCTGCATTGTTTTGTTGGTCTGCTTTACGAGTTGATGGGTAGGAAACAGGACACTGCTATGTTTCTAAATTGCTGTGATTTATATGAGGGTTTGGTTTAAAGCTTGGGAGAGGTTTTGAAGAGCAACTGGGATTTCTGTGCCTCTTTTTTAGAGTTTCCAGCATGAAATCCTGTGCTCTTGGAGGGAGAGGGAGGTCAGGGATATCCAAAACTCAGCCCCTCCAAGAAGTCCCTTCCAGGAATCTGAAATCCTTCACTGTGATTTCAGAAACTGGGTAAAAAATAATAATTTAACTAAGGGCATGTCAGATGACATTTTTTTGTGTGTTCTGTGGTGAAATGCAGCCACAAGCCACAGCAGCCAGCCCTCCCATAGTTCTGTATGGGAACAGGGAGCAGCCATGGGGGAGCACCAATTTCTCTGCACTCAGTGCAAGGGGAAAGCAAGGTAGGGGAAAGGGCAAAGCAGGGGAGATTTGGACACTTCAGTGATTGTAAGAGTGATGAAAACATTGCCTTGTGATACCTGATGTGGGGAGCTGGCCCTGAGTGCAGGCTGGACCTCTGAGGTGAGGTCCTTGAGATCCTTTTTAGTTTGTGCCGGACCTGTTTTAGTGAGGTGTGAGGGTCTGGCTGTTTTGTTTAAAACACTGGGGGACATTGGATATCCTTGCTGGGAGATATTCTCCTCCAGTCCCTTTTGGGGAGGAGAGGGAACCAGCAGTGTGCTGCCTTTATCCTTGGCATATCTGATGTGTTGGGGGAGTAAAAGCTGTGAGCAAAGCCTTAGCTTGAGTGTGAAGTGAGTTCACTAAAATCAGGGAAATTCTGCCTTAGTGAAAACAATCCTTTTCTCTTGAAGTATGGGTAGCTACTGTAGTGTTGTTTCGCTGTATTTTGAGAGTCCTGGGTCCTGTAACAGCTTCTAACAAAAGCAGATACACCTTGAAAACCAGACACGGGTTTCTTTTGTCAAGACTCACAGTAGCATGCTCAGGGAAGAAAAGCAAAGTTCTCTTTGGCAAGGACTCTGAAGAGAAATCAAATGTGTGGCCAGAACTTGGAAACTGATTTATTCCCTTGTAACAAACATCTCCATGACCTCAGGCCAAAAGAGGGAAGACACCTTTAGCATTACCCACAAAGGTTTCTTCAAAGCATTGCTCAGAGAAATACATGATGAAATACTGCCCTTCCCAGGCTGAGGCATAACGTAATCATTCCAAGGGCTCATGGCTCCTCAGGAGATTGCAGGGGAAAAGAAAAGGAGTATTAAAATCCTTATAAGTTCACTCTCTGGAGACTCTCCAGGGAAAAGGAGGAGGCTGTTATTGCATTATTTTGAATGAGGTACAATGTGATTGTTAACTTCTTGCAAATGTCCTCTAATGGCCCCTTTATATGATCATTTCATCTGCGTCGTTTAAAGATATTTTCTGTGCTTTCAGTGGACTTGTGGTATTTGTAGAAAATTCTGTAATTGCTAAATAGCTGAATATAATCCTGTTAGCATTTGATACACTAGAAATTAAAAGCAGAAGCTCTCAGTGGAGCCAAGAAATTCTGGTTGGCCTGAAAACATGAAGTCTGTTTAATGAATGTATAGGGATTGGCTTGGCTCGCTGTGCTGGACACTAAAGTGTTTACTGTGCAAGTTCCTAGAGAAAGCAGAAGTTTTCTTTGCCAACAGGTAGAATATTTTCTTCCAGCAAATGATAACTTCTGTTTAAACTTCAGTTTGGTTGTTGGAAGCTCAGTTTTTTGCAGCATTTTCTTTGTATTGTAGGTTATCTTTTCTGTACCTTGGATGAGTGTTCAAAACTGATTTCAGCTAACTTTTTAGGAGAAGGAGAGGGGTTTAAGAGGACTCCTCCACAGATGGCAGTGGTGTTGGTGGCACTGTGTTATCTGGTTAATTCTGCTACAAATATTGATGCTGTTAATTTTCATTTGAAGCTTTCTTCTTCTGGTCTTCTTTTTTGACCATGCTCTTCATCCCTGTTCCCCAGAGGGCAAAGCCTGAATCCTTAATTTGTAAAAGCCTTTTCACATTGCTGAGGTAATAAAAGAAGGACATAATGTAACTACAGAAAAGACACATGAAGATGTTTGCCTGTAGTAAAGATATTTTTCTGGTTTGGAAGCAAAGAATCCCAGTCTCAATTTCTGAAAGTGGCTCTTCCCCAGCAGGGACAAGTCTACACAAAAACCTGAAACGTTTTTGAGTGGGAGTTTGTGTGGCAGAGAAAGTACACGTCTATAGGGAAACACCTGAGATTTTGAGCCTTCTTGCCTCAGTGAAAGATGTTTTCAGCATGAGAAAAGCTCTCAGGAGCATAAAGCTGGAGTAGAGATTGGAGCATGTGCCTCAGTTTGAGACTGTGAGCATCAAGCATCTAAAGCTTTGTCAGAGAACAAGTGACTTGGAAGAGTTTTATGAAAATTCTGAGCTAAATTCTCTACCCTGTGCAAGCCTTGGTTCAAGCCAGGAACTTGCTGTGAATCCAAATGCCTGAAATGAGCTGTGAGAACTGCTTCTGATGAAAGGTAAATTTAGTAAAACCTAGAAAATATGGGAGAGTTTTGGCCAGAACTCTTTCAGAATGGTTCAGAGCAGAGCTGGTTATGAGTTCATGTCAGGCTTCTGAAATTGTCCTTGTCTAAATTAAAAGAATAGGAAATACTTTATTTTTTAATGAATTTTTCTACACTTTCTACATAAGAAATTAGTGAGTTGCACCTTTGCTGTTTTTGTAAGTAAAGAATTCTGATTTAAAAAAAAATTTTGATTCCAATTCACCTACCTTTCAAAGAGAAAAGTAAAAAAGAGAGAAAACTTACATGAAAGATTTGCTTTCCTGTTCCAGGCTAAATTAAAAAAAAAACAGCCCTGAACATTTTCCATCTCACTTCACTCTGACAAGGGTTTTTGCTTCTGCTTCAGCAAAACTAGAAAATTCATTGTTAGTGCAGATCTTAAAACCAGATAGCTCCTCCACAGCCACACTGTTGGCATAGGTGTTCAACCAATGGAGGATGGGGGTGGTAGAGCTTTATCCTGCTCCTTCATACCCCTGCCTTCCCCTTTCCTGCCAAACCTGCACTCGCCATCCACCCTCTTCCCAATTCAGAGTAAAACAGGAGAAACTCAGGGAAGTTCTCTGGTGATTGCTCTAGGCCCTCTTTGCTTCTCGGTTCATATATATGTACATATTTCCATATAAAGCAGATGAAGTCAATTATGTCCAGTAAATTAAATCCAATGCTTAAAAATGCAACCAAGAAAAACACTTTCATCAGTCATTGAAGTAATCGAAACACAGAGGCTTAACTTACTGTAACTTTTCACTCTACTCACATTTTACTTTGTAAAAAAAAAAACCCAAAACATTTGAAAAACCCTTTCTTGTACTATTTTCATGTACTGACTATTTGATTTATATTTTGGGATGTGTAAGCTCTTAAATGTGGTGAAAAAGTCTTCTTGAGTTCAGTAAGGCAGCTTGAATGTATAAGTGGCTGCAGAGCCAAGTTTATAATTATATATCTGTATAATGTTAGCCTTCATACATTTATCCATTCCAATTTTAATTCTCCATTTCATAAAATCTATGATCAAATTTTGGAGCCCAAGCTAAGCTGATGCTGTTCTTTTTAATTTAGGACTCAGCCCTTTTATTCTCCTTCTGTGCTTTCCTTTTATTAGCTGCTTTCTTTTTGTGCTGATGTGCAGCACATATTGTTGAAGGCACTTATTAGAGCCGGAATTTTACAGCATGGAGACTGTCCTAATAAGGAAAAAAACCAGCCCTTTATTGGTGAGGTAAGAGAAATCAGGCAGTGGATATTTTTTTTTGCTGATTGAGAGGGATAAGGTGCGGTTTGGCAGGTACCGCATTGGTTTGGCATTTGCTGACACGGTTCCTCTTTTCTGCAGCTCAAATCCTTTGCAGAGCAGGCAGGGAGGGCTTCCCCCACTCCCCTTTTGCCTTGCCCTCCCCTCTTCCTTCTCCTTTTCACAAGTGCTCAGCTGCTGCTGTGCAGTCTCACTCTGACACTCAAGCTGGATGTGGTAACGAGACATTTTTGCGAGTCCAGCAGTGCAATGCTGTAATCACCTTTTTGGGGAACAGCGAGCACTTTGGAAAACTGTTTTCCATGTGGGCTTTTTTTTTTTTTTTAACCTCTAAAGCATTTAAGCAGTTTGTGAAGCTGTCAGAAAAATCAAACTGTACTCCAAAGTATTTCAATACCATTTCTGTCTTCCCCAAAACCCACTATTGAAGCAAAGTACTAGCTACAAGCTTCAGCTGATGGCTCATCTGTTTTTTCCTTCCAATTACTTCAGATGTGCATATTGAATTCCAGAGATGAGCAGCACATCCCAGGCTTAAGTACAGGCTTCACATCTGAACTCAATGTAGTTCTCTGACTTTTTAGCTGAATTATGGTGAACAAAGTTTCAAATGAGGGCAGAAGCTGGAGTTTTGGGTTTTTTGTTCCTCAGTCTCTGTTTATCTCTGGGTAAAAGAATACTAAGCCAAGTATTGGCTCTGCCTAAATTCACTTTGTGCTGCATCAGGAGACTGAAACTGATGTAAAGTGGCTGCCCCCTTTCCACCTGGTGTTTTGGTGTGTTTCTTTGGTTGTAGGAGGAATAATGGTTAACTTAGGCTCTAATACCCAGTTTTCTCTGTCACTCTCTTGCTTATTTTCTTCTGAACACTGTACATTTGCTGGCATCACTTGTGAAGCAGTTTTTTTCCTCTGCTCCCCACCATGGTAATCCTAGAGTACGTGTCTTGTCATAATTGAGGTTAGCTTACTGTATGGAAAGGATGTGAAAGACAAATGGATGATAATAAAGCAGAAAAGGAAAATAAACAGCTTTAGTAGCAGGGGTTGGAGGTACCAGTTCACATTAAGCAAAATATATAGATGCACCATTAAGGTGTGGATTACTCCCAGAAGTTTAATAAACAATCTTTTTTGGGGGGATTGGTAGGGTTCGGGGTTTTGTTTTTTTTTTTTTGCAAGATGCCTGCTTGTATTCAGACCCTTCCTCAGCCAGCATTTCTCTTGAAGATCAGGGACTTGGCTAACTTTGTCTTTGTTTTTAATTTTCATCCATCACTTTTCCACATACCTTGACTAAGCAACAGTGAGAAATATTCAGTTTCTCATGAGCAAGCCTGGCTCCAGCAGAACCTGGCCTACCAACTGGAGAGGATTAACTCTCTGCAAGAAGTTTCACTCTGAACTCGGAATCTTTTTCAGATCACTTTCGATCTGCTTTATACCTCTCTTTAGCAGGATCTGGTCCTGCTGCAGGTCCTTGAGGCAAATATTGCTGTATTACAGAACAAAAGAATAAATTATTCTGGTTCCAGACTGAACATTATTGAGAAATATCTCCTAAATTGTGTGCTAAGTATTTTAAAAAATTGAGAAAAAAGCTCCTGGAGAAGCCATCCATGTGCATTTGTTTTTCTTCCCACGATTCTTCTGGAAATGTGGAGGCCTGTCCTAGAGGTGTGTCCTTAAGACCAATGCACTTGATGGTACAGGATGTAAAATTCTGGTTTCTGTTTGGTTTGCTGAAGCCAAATTGCCCACAGGCCTTTTTAAGCATAAAAATATATTACATGTTTCTGAGCAGGAGGTTTTTTTGGCTTGCCAGATTCTATCTGCAATTCGTTCAGCACTGGAGTTGCTGCGGTGTGATTACAGAAATACCTTTTAACATCTCAACTGTTGCTGTCCTGGCTCCTTCCTTACTATGGGTTTTGGTTTTTTGGGGTTTTTTTTGGTTGTTTTGAGTTTGTTTTTGCTTGTTTGTTTGTACTTCTTTTGTTGCACCTGATTTAGTGGAGTTTGTGACTCAGCAAGAGGATCAGGGGATGGGTGAACCTCACAAGCTCAATGCACTGTGGGCTTCAGCATCCACAAATGATGTGTGCTACCATCATCACACACTGACATGGCCATGGTGGAACTTTGCAGTCTCTTGGATCATTTTCAGGTTGTTTCTGGCTTTTCAGCTCCCATGAGCTACAGAGACATTCTCCATTGTTATGTGTTTCCTGTCCCCCTTTTTTTATTTTCCCCTTTCAGTCATCTCTTGATAGTATTTTATTTGATTATTTTGCAATGCCCAAATGAAATGTGTTCTAATCTTACTGTATTCTCTTGCACAGTGATGTCTATAAAAAAAGAATTCTATTTTAAATTAGGGTCTGTATTCTGTGTAACACTCATCTTTCCTCTGTGAAGCCTGAGGGTTTTTTTAGGATTCTGTTTGTCCTGCAAGAGGAAAATCACTGGCATGTGCTCTGGGTGTGTAAGATGCTGTTGTGCATCTTGGCCTTAGTCATCTCTGTCCTCCTGGAACAGGAGTGGTCAGACACATCATGTCAGCAGTTTTCTTTCTCAGGATTGCAAAAAGCCCAAAAGCCTGATTAGCAGAGGCCACATCTGTTTCCAAAACCAGCTAAATTTTTACTTCAGCTATAAAGATGAAGTTTGAGGACTAATTTTCTCCTTGCTCCTCTGTTAAATTTGCCATAAAGTCTGTAGCAAAGCAGTTTTGTTTTTTCTCTGAAAACATAGCTTTTACTGAAGGCTTACCAAACTCACAAAACTCTTAATGCTGTAGCAGAGCTATCTTGCTGTTCCCATAGTCCTTATCTCTATGGCTGTGAAATCTTCCCACTGACTGCATGTGCATTAGTGATAATTTGCAGCCCATTCAGCTGGGAACAAATATTCCTTTCTTGCATCTCTAGGAGCTGCATTTGGTCCTTTGGCATTTTGGGAAAGCCATGGGGTTAATTACCTAATTCCTGGATTCTTTGTCTTTCAAGCTCACCCAACACCCTCTGAAGTTCTGAGGTAGGAGACAGTGTCTCCCACCCAGCCCCATGTTTATTGCCCCTGAACAATTTTGGGTGGTGGTATTTTGGTCAAATGTCCAGAAAACCTGTTTGTGTGTGATTATAGGTCTGCACCAACACTGGCAGTCTGTCTCTTGCTCATCTTGAGCTGGCAGAAGCACCCCTAAGTACATCCAGGAGCACCTCATTGGTAGAATTAAGACAGCGTAAATTAAGAATTAAATTAAATTAATTAGGAATTAAAATGGCTTGAATAAGAGCAGTCTTAACTTACTTTTCCAATTTAGAGTATTGCTGATCCCTAGATCTTTTTGTTACCTTGTAGCTGCTAAAGGTTATCTTCTTCAGATAGATAAATGACTGTGTTCTTACTTACTCAGTAATCTCAGTTGAAATGTGGTAACGTTTCAACTTGAAATGTTGAATTCCTACTCTGTGTGAGTAGGAATTCGAATTCTCTTACACTTGTCCTAATTCTTTGTTGTGCCAAGTATTTGTCATTTTACATTGCCAAATCCTTGCTTTACAAATGTTGCACTTTCACAAAAGTATATTAAATGTAAATTTACTATCCAGCGCTTGGTTTTTGGCCTTTCCCAGTGCCTTTCAGGCTGCATGACTTAAATTCAGTGAGAACTTTGATAAAAGCATAGATGGAATTGCATCTCCCTTGCAATGGCCTTGGTGTGTGTCTGTGAATGGTTACAAGGATTGCTGGGAAGAGGATGCTTGGAGGAGCAGTGCCTGGTAGGATCAAGTGTAAGGTCTGCTCTCTGGTGCTATTTCTGGGGATCCATCTGCTGTGCAAATGTTGTAGAAGTCTCAGTGACACCCCAAACACTCTGGCTTGCAGTCCAGGTGAGAGAGGAGAAGTTTTGTTTTTGAATCAAGACCAAGTCCTGCAAGAGCTGGTGGTGGAAGGGTTGGCTGGAATTCAGGTCAGTCCCATTTCCCCTGTAGGACCAAAGAGGGAGCACTGAGAGCTGTGGAAATGCACAGAAGCATTCCTGTGTGACTTCCTGCAGTTTCTGTAGGACTAAAACCTCTCTGGTGCCGGGCTGGGGTTTTCTCACTCCATCAGCTTTTGGGAGTCCTACCTCACCAAGTCCTGCTGAGCTTTCTGTACCTGTAGAAGCTTGAGAAGCAGAAGGGTGTGGCAGCAAGCCACACCTTGTTTCCACTCCTTGTTTCCCAATGATGATCCCATTTCTCATACTTTCGGGCATTTAAGTGTATCTCAGTTCAAAAGCAAGTGCTCCAAAAGGTTCCAGACTGTGTTGAGTCCTGCTGACCCCTGTGAAAAGTCTGAGGTGCTTTTGCAGTGACGAGCTCACAAGATCCCCTGGGCTAAACTTGCTTGGGCCCTTTCTTTCCTATTTCCCAGCAGGCACGCCTCTTTTTTAAAAATGTAAACTACTGACTTGGAAATACCAAGCAACAGAAGGCTTTTTTTAAAATGTAGAGGAGAGCCAGGCCATCACTTGATCAGAGAGAGCTCAGGAGAGCATGTCTCTGTTCAGTATGCCAGAAAAAGACATCTCAGGATAATTCTGTCAGTGGCTTTCACTGACATGATCAGGATATGGGTATCCCGATAATATCTATCTCAGGATAATTCTGTCAGAGCAGCAATAGAAGTCAGCACAGTGCAGCTATTGGAGATGGGGCTGGGAGGAAGGAGTCCACATACCCACAACAGCTCCCTTCAGAAGTTGCTGGAAGAGCTCCTTCAACAAGTTTTTGGAGCAGGTGTGAAGTAGTGCAGCCAAAAGAGAGCCAGATCTGCTCTGTTTAGACTAAAAGTAGTACATTCATCTATATATCTGTTTTTCTATTCCACAAACTGGCATTATAACAGCCATAGTACTCACCACACAAAAGTCAGAAGGGTTGCAAGGATTGCCTAACATTTGTAAAACATGTTGGGATCTTTTGATGGAAAGAATTTAACAAGTGCCAAGAATTAGTGTTATAACAAGGGGAAAATAGCCATCAGTCTGCATTTACTTCTGGAATCGAATGGATTATACCAGAAGCCTTGGCTTAAACATCTGTGGGTGTGTACATTTAATGATTAATTTCTTGATTACCCTCTCAGTAAAAATGTCAGTTGAATCTGTTAGACAGCTTTGCCTCTTGGTGATGGAAACTGCTCAGGGCTTGTCTCCTCTCACCTTTGGGATCAGATCCTCTTTTGGCAGCCCTTGCAGTCTGTTTCCAGCAGCTGCATTGCTTTCTTATCACTGCAGCTCTTTGCTGTCCTTCCTGTCTTTTTGCCCACCTGTATAAAGCATTTTGCAACTGACTGGCTATTGAAACTATTGCAATTACTGACTGGCTTCCTGTGTGGAACTGCTGTTCCAGAATGAAACTGAAATTATCAGCAGCAACACCAACAAGGGTGCCATAATAACTGCTGTGGTTTGAAATCACATTGAATATTGCACCCTGTCCCTATATCCCCACAGGGCAGTTTCTCTGTGTTAGGTGCCTCTTTCTAGCTGCCTATGTCCCTTTGGAAGTCTCCAGGCTGTGGGCACTTTTAGGGCAAGCAAATTGTTATTTTCTAGTGATTCCTAGTTTTTATCTGGATACTTCTGTGAACAGCTTATAAATTGTGGATAATTTGTTAGTGAGTCTTTGAAATGGAAGAGGTTTTTGTTGGATGCTAGAGTTCTGTTGTCCTCCTCCCCCCCTTTTTAAAGAACAGTGGCTTTTGGATTTGTATTTGCAGTGTGATTAATCAGCTCTCATGAGCTCAGTCAGCTTTCCAGACACTATCTCCAATACTGAGTTTGGTAATTTCTTACGAGTAACATCTCTGGAACAAGGATTCCAGGGAAGCAATATGAGAAGAACAAGCACATCTAAGGGAAAACTAATTGAAAGGATAAAGCCAGGATATTTTATTGTGTTTGTGTGGGTGTAGTTACAATGGCTGCATTTCAAACCTCCAGCTGTTTAATTTGCACAGTGCTGTTAAACGATGTCGGCAAATCGTTGTACCATTAGTGTGCTGTTCAAAGTGCTGTACATGACCCTGCAGGTCTGTACAGACCTGTTTTATGGAAGGGTTCTTTACCTTTCATGGAGGTGAAAGACACATCAGGATTAGCTTTCACAGGGATTCATGGAATGTGTCTGCCCCTAATCCTGTTAGCAAATGACGGGATCTGCACTAATAATTCCTCTGCTGCCTCACTGAAAGTGTCTCCTAATCACCTTGGCTGTTGACAGTAGGCTTCTTAAACACCTCAGAAAGAGAGAGATGCTTGCCCATGCTAAAAGCAAACAGCCATCAATTTCCCTTGAAACAAAATCCACACCTGCACAGCATCCGTGAGTTGTGTGCGTGGGGAATCAGTACCAGAAAATGTTGAGACATCTGATTTTCATTAATTTTTTTTTTCCATTCACCACATGTTGTAGCACTGGATGTATTTGTAATGCCATATTTCCCCTCAAGTGGTTTATTTCACTTAGCATAAGGGTTCACAGTCTGCTCTGTTTTGGTGCATGTTCTGGCCTTGCATTTTGTCTGCTATCCTGTTTGTGGCATTTATTTCAATAGTCTGCTGTGCTATGTTCAGGCTGTATCCTCCTAGTGCATATTTTATGCTGGGAAGAATGGATAAAAAAAGATTATTCTATTATTATCTGAAGAATTATCTGGTAAAATTATTTTTCCAGACTCCCTGTACATGCCTTGTACTTTGTTGGTCAGCACAGTGTTTGCTGCAGCAGACATCTTTGGGGACCTGTCTGGCTCTGAGCAATAGTCATTTAATGACAATCTCTAGTCCCCTGGGAAAGACAGAGCAGTTTTGATACTTCACAGAGACCAGATTAGTGCTAACACCCATACCTTCAATGGAGCAAGCAACAGAAATGCTGGGTTCTTGCTGCTTGTAGGTGTTTCAGACCACGGAATACTTCAGTCCAGGCAGAGGTTACTGAGTGATGTGTAACCTGGGTAGTCACAACCTGCTGTGTTACAATTTCCCTTCCATCAGTCGTGAAATGTTTTGGTTTTCCAGGCCCTGGACAGCCCTCTGGAGCTGGCTGGGTGTTGGTGACAGCCACTTGCCCTGTCCTTGCTATTCCTGGAAGGATCTATTTCCCTTTTCCCTGTTCTCCCAGTATTTCTCTGTCAATGTTCTCCATCTCCCACTGCAGGGACGGAGGCTCCTCATACGTTTCCTGTGGTCTGTCTCCTCTCTCCCTGTCCACAGTCCAGGGACATTTCTTGTTCCTGTGCTACAGACCTAGTCTGCTATTCCTGCTTCCACATTCCTCCTTCCTGCCCCACTTAGTACCTCTTTCCAAATCCAGAATGAATTTCAGGGTCAGTCCTAAATCAGAGACTGCTGGTTTGGGTATGAAGCCATCCACAATCTGATCCGGCCCAGGCATGGCAGTATTTCAGTGATAGATGAAAAAACTCCTTTCAGGGTGGCTCCAGCACTATTGGTGGGCATTGTCCTTGATATCAATCCATGGGATGCTGGGAATTTTCTTCCTTTCAGCACTTGCCCTCTGTACAGTCCTGGTTTGTGGTCCTTCACCATAACCTGTAAAGAGAAGAAACTGCAGGAGTGCAAAAGGCAATACTGCTTAGAAATTTGTCATTTCTGAAAACCAAAGCCTTGTTCCATCTCCAGTTTCACAAATCTCTTTTGTCAGGATGGATGGTGAATAAATACATGCTGGAAGTTGACTGTGAGTAGATTGGGAATGGTGATGGAGGATTAGGGTGTGTGACTGAGATTGGTTTGGATGTTAATGTTTCATTCCTCAAATAAGTGATTCTGTGAGTTAACTTTGTTAATCTTTGTCCTTACATGATATTCAGCGGGCCAAGAGCAGGTTGAAATTAAAGAAGTTTTGTGTGTATGAGACCTTTTCCTCATGGGTCCTGCACTTTGTTTTAAAATACAGCACTCTTAAAAGGCAGCAATCCTATTAATTTTTGTGGAGGAAATGAAGTGGAATTGTTGGTTTGTTAAGAGGCTCTCTATTTCCTAGAGTGCTGCATTAAAGAAGCCTTTAAAGCTGGTAAACACGGTGAAAGTAGATAAGCAGATGAAATTGGAGGCTGGGTTATTAAGTCAGGAATTCATACATGATTTATTGAAATCATCCATTTGTTCATGTTTGCTAATTTCTGAGGATGCAGCTTTGAAATAGAAAAAAAACATCAGCAGAAATATTTGGTTTTTTTTAAGTTGAAATTACTTTTTTAAAAATATTGCCTGCTGCAGCTACTGGGCTAAACTGCACATTGAGTTAGATCTTGATTTTGGATGCAATCAGTAAGCTAGCAATTTGACATGTAAAATTGCCTTGAAAGCCATATTAAATATAGCAGCCCAAAACCACAAGAAAGAGAACTTCTTATTTGTCTTTGTAGAAATTGTGGATTGTGCATTCTAGGGCAAATCCTGTAAAGCCTGACTTATGCCTCAGCTAGGCAAGATGCCCATTGTTCTCAAGTCATGTGCCTGAAATATTACTTACTGGGTAAGGCTGTGGCATAAATTATTTTGGATTTTATATGCAATAAAGCACTAGAAGCTGGAGGTGGTGGCAGCAAGCAATTTGCTCCAGAGTCAACAAATACCACATTAACCACAGTGGTATGCACACTGATTGGGATTTGCTCCCACTTTTTTCACGTTTGGAAAAGCAAGCTTGTTTTGTACACTTTTTTTGCATGTTTCCCATCTCTGCCAGGGAAACAGAGATCTGGGTGAACTCCACCAAGCTTCAAGGAAAACAGTAAAAAATTATCAGGTAGAAGGCCAATTATTGTTTTCTGCTTTCTTCTTTTTTTTTTCTGTTTTCTTTTTTTTTCCATGTGAAAATTCTAAATTAGAACAGATTGGATACGCTGCTCTGCTCACTGGCAGGTCAATGCCATGTCTATTGTTATGCAGTAAAACTGCAGAGCATTAGGCTTCACATATTGAGAGAATTATGTGCTTCCCCCTGGTACATTTCCAGCAAGCACTTTTATCTAAATATAACATACGTTGGAGGCAAATTTGACATTGTTTCGGTAGCGGAAGGGTTTTACCCTTCATGTTTGCAGCCCTGTGTTGGATTTATGCTGAGGTGCTCAGAGGCAATTTACCAGAGCTATGTGGCTGTGGTTGCAGAATCTGCTTGCATTTCATATTATGAAACAGATCATCAGTTTTAAGCCATGAGGAAAGGGAGGAAAAAAAGAAAAGAAAAAAGAAAAATAGGCTGGTGCATGAGTCATTCTGCCTTTGTGCAGAGCGATGCTCTGATGGTACAGATGGATCTGACTGCGAGGCCCAGGTTTAGGGCTTGAATCTAAAACCAAAGGGACTGTAATGCTATGAGCAGGAAAAAAGGAAAAGAGACAGGGCATTGGAAATCTTGGACATCTACAAAACTGAAATTTGCATTTTCAATGGAAACCGGTAATTTGGGAAGCCAGGGACTTTCCTAGAGGCTTCAGCAAAGAAATCAAATCCCTGGATGGTTTTGGCATTAATTATTTGATAATCACCAAGGATTTTTGTTGTCACTATGGAGTCCTTTTTCCTTGTGGTTTCTGCTTTGCATATCACTTTTTATTCTTCATTCTTCGATGTGGATGGCTTGCACCCTGGATTTCAGAATCACACTGTTAGAGGGATGAATGCACCTACTCTTTCCTTGCCTGTTTAAAAACCCAAATGTCAAAAACATCAAAAAAAGAAACCATAAATAAAAGTCACAAACTGAACCTCTCAGAAGACCTTTTCTTTCCCATGCTTAACTGTTCTGTCATGTAAACAAAATAACAACCTCCCAGCCAACTCCTTAACCAAAGTAAATAATCCAAAGGTTTTGCTCAGCTGATACAAAAAAAGTGCTGTTAAAATGGCCAAAAGTTTTAGCCTTTAGGTATTTTAGATCAAGGATTAAGGTAGAAGAAATGCTTCTAAAGGTATGGTAGGAAATTAAGGATGCCAGGTCTGACAGAAAAAATGTTCTTCTGAAAACAGATTTGAAAGAAAAAAAAAACAATAATCCTTGATATCTTTGGAGCTATGAAAAATATGCAAGTGTATTAGGAACACAGCATGGAAATGAAGGAGAACATAATGCACTGAAAGGTGCATCAGTCTCTGTTTTGGCCCAAGAACTGTGGGCATATCTGGGTGATTTGCCTGCTCAGAAGTACAGGCTATGTGCTTGTGGAGAATGGATGGATAAACAGAGTAAAAATATTTCTGAGACCAAGATAAATTGTGGGCAAAATGAGAAACGTACTGTTTGTAAATGGAAGGCTGCAGTGTTTAAGTCCAACACATTCCATCATATAATCTAGTCTACCTTCCTATACATAAATGTTAGTGGAATTTCACCAAGCTATTTACAATGAGCCCAAAAATCAGAATTATTTTGTAGTATAACTTCCAAAAAGGCATCCATCTTAATGCAGAGATGCAAGAGATGGATGTTCCATCATTTCTTGTGTGTGTAATTATCCTCACTGTTCAAAACATGTGCTTAATTTCCAGTTTTAATTTGTCTGGGTTTCATTCCCAGCCATTGGTTAATTTTATCCACTTGTCTCTCCTACCTTCAACATGAAAAAAAAAAGGGGGCATGTCAAATTGAGAAATATGTGAAAAATATGGGTGTTAATAGCAGCATTCATGCACAATATTGGACTGAGTACTGTGGTGGCATGTCTGCATGTCTCCACCATAATCCCCTGTTTTCACTCACTACATCTTTTTGAAGCATGAACGTTTTGGACTGAAATTCTGCTCATTCCCTCATAAAAAATGAATCTTCTTGAGCAGGTCTGAGCAGAATTCTGGCAGCTCTCACTGAATGATGGAGGAATGATTAGAAAAAAAAAGTTTTCCCCACAACTGCCCCCCACCATTCAGCACATTTTTAGGTATTACTTGAATGAAATAAAACTGAGATTGACAAGCAGAGCTTGGAAGAGAGAGGCACAACCCTCTGTGGAAGCATGTGCCCTTGTTATGGTTTTATTTTTTATTTTGAGGTGAAGATTGATCAGTTGTTTATATTCAGGTTTTGAAGTGTGCCTATCATAACACAAATTAAGCAAACAATAAAAAGACTAAAAACATATTTAATCATAAATAAAATGGGACTGAATGTCAACAGTGACACAAAGAGCACTCCCCAGTGGGTATTTTAACAAAGTCCATCCTCACCCCACCCATCCTTTCAGGAAGAGCCTGGGTAAATAGAAGGACTTTCTAAGAGCACAGAAGGCCAACAAATTCAGTGTTTATGGGCTGAGTCTGGCAGTGAAATCTGTCATTGAGGACATTTTACTGGCATCCTCCATCTGACATAAATCTGGAGTCACAAATCAACAGACATCACCTCAGCTGCTGTGATCTTACGTAATAAAGGGCAGAGGTCTTAGAAGTAGGTTAGGTTGCAAGCTGGAGGTGTGGCAGTTTGGTACAGGATGGATGATCTCATTTCTTGGGGTGGACCACAGGCAAAATCAATCTGTAATAGATGTAAAAGCTCCAGGATAAGAAAGCAGTGTGGGAAAGAGCTTGCTGAATAGGTGCAATTGTGTCTAATTGAGTCCCTGTTGTGAGGGCACTGCTGAGGATGCAAGGTGTTTCTGCAGGCATAAAAACCAGACTGACATTTGAGTGAAACATGGAGGAAAGAAGAGGCAGATATGAACTGCTTAAAAATCTTAAAGGCTTTTGTTCTTTTTGGGACTTTTTCATGTATTTCTGACTCCTGAAATGGAATCAGGGTTCGGATCCACATCAATTCTTTCTCCCTGCCTCCTCTAGAATGGAGTAGTGGGATCCAGCTCAAATTAGGCAGGTTTTTTTCTACTCCTGTGAAAAATGAAAAAAGAATTTAGGTTCCTCAGGTTTATTTTTGACTCACTGAGGGCAGATTGTGCTACAAATTATATGGTTTCTCTTTAATCAGGATACACACTCTTTAGGATGGGGACCGGATTTTGCCCAATCTTCATAAATTGCCTAGTGTAGAAGCCCAAGAGCTTGATCAGGAAATTTCAGTGCTGTCATAATTCAGACAATAATAATAATAATGTACTAGCACTGGGCAAGGAACTCCAAACCCAAAGTGCCTTAGATAATGCTCGAGCTGATTTGAGGTTTCAAGTGGAAACCAGCTAAAGCTGGCTTGTATGAAATGGTTTCAGTCCCATGATCATCCCAGCTATTACCAAGTTTCTTGCTGGGTTATAACTTTACATAAATTCAGTGTTTGGTGTAAAATACAGGGTGCTGTGTTTCTCTGAAAAAGGCCTGAAGCAGATGGCCACATCTCCTGTATTCCCAATGCAGCAGATTTATTTTTCACTCAAAGTCCTCCCCATTCAATATGAGGGCAACATTTTTAGACTTACTCAGATGTTAATGAGATTTGTTGTTGAGGTCTTCTGGTCTGGGATTTCAGTCCTTGAGAGCTGCACTCGATGATCCTTGTGGGTCCCTTCCAGCTCAGAATATTCTGTGATGTGAATATTCCCCCAGGGAGTGTTATCAGCAGGCTTGGCATACCTCTTGGAGATCAGGCTGTGCTGTGGTCTCACTGCCTGAGACAGCTGGAACAGCTGCTTGTGGAGAGATACTCTCCTGCAGAGCCACAAATGGATATAAGTTCAGTTTAAGTGAGTTGCTGGGTGTGTGCTGGGCAGCAAGGCTGCTCTCCAAGGGTGGAGAAACAGCACAGGCCAGCGTGGATCATCAGATTTCCATCACTGAAATCTTGGAGACATACTTTTTATTATTTATTTGCTCTTGCTGAAGGATGTCAGAAGATGTAGGCAATTGGAAGAAAAGCTCTGGAGAGCTCCCAAATTGATTTTGCTTGTGGTGGGTTGCTACAGAGATCTGTAGCAGTGGGAGAATGAGGGTCACCCCTTACACTGAAAGCAGTGTTAACAAAATTGTCAGGAAAACAAGAAACACTTATTCTAAAAAACCTGCAATTACTTGTTCCTTATGAGTGTTTCTGGCTTACTGATTTCATGAATGCTGGTGAACAGAAATGAACACTTAAGGTGATTCTCATGAAAGTACCTGGTGTACTTGCTCGCTGTAGGAAACTGCTGTGATATGTAGCAAGGCAATGGATGTATTAGAATCATAATAAGAGACATTTTCAACTTTCTTAACAGATGATCTGTGTGATAAGTGTCCAAGGACAGGAAGTACATATCTGTTTAATAGATAAGATTTTGTGGGAATTTTTGCTTAGGGTATTCTTTTTATTTCCTTTTTTAGTTTGCTGAGCAACTGGTGGTTTAAAAAAGGCATTTTAAAGAGGCTTTTAAAAGCAGTTGTTCTCCTTGCTGTGGAGGGGTGCTTTGAGTGGGTACAGAGAGTGGAATAAACTTCTTCATCTTTGTGTGGTCTCACTGCAAAGACAAATCCTGAGCTATAGACACTGGGCATTGACTCAGTTGTGGCCATTGTCCAGCTGCCCCAGGCTGGGAGCAGTGTGTCCTCTCCTGTGCCCTTATAGCTGGACTTCAGAGTTGAAAAGATCACGGACTTCTTGCAGCCAGAACATCTTACTAATGAGAGGGGTGTCTGGTCAGTTTGCTATTGCAGTTTTATTGCAGAGTCTCCTTCTTTTGGAAATTAAAGACCCCATTGGTTTATTATTGTTTTCATATCCTTTCTGTTCTAGATCTAAATGAAATATTGATACCCCTTGAAGTTGCTTACAAGTGGAAGGAAGTGTTTTTTCCTTGCCTTCACTGTATCACACCTTTAGTGCTTTTAACTAGCTGCTTCCTTTCTTCCTCATCCCCTTCTGTGATCTCTCATGGCCATGCTGCTCATGGTTTGCTTTCTCTTTAAGAGTTGTTTCTATGAAGAAAAACCTCTTAAAGCAGAGCATGAAAGTAGCAAATTAAACTCTTTGGTGCACTGAGGATGAAAATGCAGTTCTAGGTCTGGCAAGTGGCTCGGCCATGTTTTGCACTTCTTAAAGCAAAATTAGGGTACTGCATCCCTGCTGAACCCATACTTTCATCCTTCTTTCAGCAAATGAGAAAAGTAGTATCAAAACATGGTGATGGGAGAGGTTTGGCCCCAAAGAGTCTGACTGATGGCTAAATCAAAATTTAGTTGCTTTTAATGTTTAAGTATTTGCAAAACTAACATTATCTGTACATGGTTTTAGTCAGTGCAGAACTATTTTTTTCCTATGCTCATGGCTGCACTACTAACTTAAATATGTGACTATGTAAAGAAGGGAGACTTCTTAACCATGATGTGTCAGACCACTGCCAGAAGCAAAGTAAATGAATGCCCTGACTGGGTCTGGCACATGTTGGCTTCCTAATTCACTTTCCCTGCTCAAAAAGATAAGAGGAATGCAGGCCTCTCCCTTTATCTCCCACAGTAATAACCTCAGCAAAGATTTGAATGGGACACAGGATTATTAGGATTTTAAGGTCTTGTTTTCCTTTTCAAGTAGGATGAAACTAAGTGTAATCATCTGTTGGGGCAGATGAATACAATGGGTTCTCAGCTGTAGGCTTTCATCACAGCAGAGATCTTGTGTGATTTGGCCTGGCAGGGCTCCGGGCTCACAAACATTTTGTGGGTGTCAGATGTTTGGCACTCAGAACCGACCACTGAGAGCTGTTGTCATACTTGTGTCTCCTTGCTTTCTAGTCTTTAAAATGTAGAATTCTGTCACTGTTTTCAGCATGTCATGTTTCGAGGAGACTGATGAAAAGCTGCTCTGCTGAGTCCAGTTTCAGTTATGTGGGCTTGATCAAGTCTGCTCAAATGCTGCTGCGAGTGCTCCAACAGGATCATGGTGCAGATTAGAAGGATGTTTGCTCAGTGACAGAGTTGGGCTTTTATGAATTTGGTATTTTCTAGGAGCCAGTGTGGTGTGGCTGCTGCCTTCACAAGGACTATTTTCTCAAGTTCTCTTCTGAGAAACAAAAGAAAACCAGGGTTTGAAATGATGCATCTCAACTTCACAGCATATTTTCACAACAGCACGTGGAGCAGCCGCTGTAGCCATGCTTACTGTGCTCTAGAAAACTGCTTTTTGGGACTTTTTGCAGTGTCCAATGTGCCATAGCACCAATGTGTCCCTGTCCCTGTTGCAGGCTGTCCTACCAGAGGAACGATGACGATGATGAAGAAGCCGCCAGGGAACGGCGCCGGCGGGCTCGTCAGGAGAGGCTGAGGCAAAAGGAGGAAGGAGATCTCTCCGGAGAAGCAACAGAGAAATCTGAGGTCAATGCCCAGAACAGGTAAGTGTCTGATGTTGTTTACTGGCAAGCCAATGGTAGTTTTTGTTCAGAGTAGGGAAGTGTCTGGAAGAGGTTTGCTGTGGTGCTTGAGTTTGAAGTGCTGGGTTTGGCCATCCTTAAACTGAAGAAGGACCTCACACAGTGAGGACCAGCCTGGCTGTGTCTACGTGGTGGGGTGGGAGCATCACACATCTGGCTTATGGCTCATATCCAGGTGTCCTCAAGGCTGTCTGTGGGGTAATTCAGCTGGGGCTCATGGAGGTTCTCAGATTCTCTCAGTTGTGGGTGCATCTGGCCTCACAGAACACCACAGCTCTGGTTCTGCTCACCGGGGCCGTGGCGCCGTGGGGCCAAAGCACTGGGGGCACCCAGTCCTCAAGCTGTGTGCTGCATGTGGGCTCCAGAGCACAGCACTCACCTGGCACTGTCAGGGTCAGGCAGGTATAAAGAGCAGAAAAGTTCATGGAAGGAGGTGACACTTTAAATCATAGAACATCCAAGCTGGAAGAGACCTTTAGGATCATCAAGTCCAACCATCAAACCAGCCACTGCTGCCCCCTAAACCATTACACCATATCACTCCTATCACCACCCACTTGTCACAAAGCTGAGTGGCCTCCCTGTCTGTCCAGAGCTGGCCCTGCTGTCCGTCCATCATTTGTTTAGTTTCACATAAATAATAATATAAATAATAGACCCAGATTTCCAGTGGCCATAACACAACTGATAGAAAAAACCCAAAATTGTGATGGCAAGTGCTAATAGATACTGAGCACAAGAAGCAATTTATTTAAGGCAAGGATAATGGATATAGACGTCAAAACAGCAGCTAAATTTTGAAGTGTGCAACCTTTTGAGTTTTCCAACTGTGGAACGACGATGCGAGCTTTTTCCTAGCAAGAGTGAAGTGCATATGTTGTTAGAAAGACTTTTTTTGGTTGGTTTTTTTTTTAATGCAAGCCTGTCCCTTTCACACAGCGTGGCAGGAGAGGAAAGCAAGCGCTCCATAGATGATGAAGCTGCGTTGCTGGAGAGGCTGGCGAGGAGGGAGGAGAGACGCCAGAAACGCCTGCAGGAGGCCCTGGAACGGCAGAAGGAGCTGGACCCCACGATCACAGATGGGAGCTTGTCAGTGCCCAGCAGGAGAGAAGTGAACAATGTGGAAGAAAACGAGACCACGGGGAAAGAGGAAAAGGCTGAAACACGCCGAGGACGCTGTGAAATTGAGGAGACAGAAACAGTTACCAAGTCGTACCAAAGGAACAACTGGAGGCAAGATGGGGAAGAAGAGGGGAAAAAAGAAGAAAAAGACAAGGAGGAGGAGAAACCAAAGGAGGAAACCATAGAGGAAAATCAGGTAGATGTGACAGCAGAAAAATCCACTGATAAAGAAGAGGCAGTAACTGTAAATGCAGAGGAGCACAAAGCAGAGAATGATACAAATGCAGTGCCAGAAGGGACGCAAAGTGTAGCTGATGCTGTCGATAAAGAGAAGCTCAGGGATGAGGAAAAGGTTGAGGAAGAAAGGAAGGAAGCAGAAGAAAGGGAGAGGTTAAAAGCAGAGGAAGAAAAGAGGGCAGCTGAGGAAAAACAGAGAGCAGAGGAAGAAAAGAGGGCAGCTGAGGAGAGGGCAAAGGCAGAAGAGGAGGAGAGGGCTAAAGCTGAAGAGGAGAGGAGGGCAGCTGAGGAAAGGGAGAGGGCTAAAGCTGAAGAGGAGAGGAGGGCAGCTGAGGAAAAACAGAAAGCAGAGGAGGAAAGGAGGGCAGCTGAGGAGAGGGCAAAGGCAGAAGAGGAAAAGAGGGCAGCTGAGGAAAAGGCTAAGCTAGAGGCAGAGAAATTAAAGGAAAAACAAAAGATGGAAGAACAGAGAATAGAAGAGGAAAAACGTCAAGCAGCTCTCTTAAAAAAACAGGTACAGTAAACATTTTGCACCAAAATAAGACACCTGTGGTTTGTGTGAAATGTAATGCAAGAACAGACTGAATTGGAATTTCCTCACAGATCTGGTTCTGTATGAAGTTACTAACACTTGTATTGTTGCTCTCTATTTTTAAAAATAAATCCCCTCCTGCTTACCAATAATTCAATGCACAACAGGCCTGACCTCACCCCATCATTCAGAGAAAACCTTGCATGTTCAGATCTCTGCATGTGCTTTTGCTGCCTTTTTTTTCCCCCTCAGCTGCTATAAAAACTGGCCTAATGCAGCAACCCATGAGATGGAGGCAGACACATCTTGGCAGAAAATATTACGAGCACCTGTTAAAGTGTGTGAGGAATGCTGTGTGCTAAATGCAATCACAAGAAAGGGCTCTGTACTGGGACACGTGAGCATGATGCCACGCCGGGGAGAAGGGCCCAAAGGGAGGGAATGGGAGGATTTGGAGAGGCTGGAGGGGGGCACAGCTGCACACAGAGGTGTGGGCACAGCAGCACTTGATGGAGTGGTGGCTGCACACTGGATTGGTACGTGAACACAGCGTGGAGAAACAAAAAATGCAAACAGGTGCGATGGTTTTGTGTTAAAAAATAAATTATTGAAAACCCAAAAACAAAGGAGGAAGAAAAATTGGAAGCTAAAAAGGAAAAGCTGCCAGAAGAGAAGCTCCAAGCTACCTCCATACAAGATCAGGTAACTCATAAAGCACTGATTTAGATGTGATAGGGAAACTGAGATATGAAAACAAATAAGGCACCTATAAGTGAATGTTGATTCTTCAGCAAAGTACTTAAGCTTGTGCTCCACTTCAAGAACATGGGTAATCCTGCTGAAATAAATAGGGATGAAGCTCCTTAAGTGCTTAAAATTAAGTAAATTCTTAAGTAGTTTGTTCTTTTGGGGCTTTAGGACCAATTCCTGTTTGTCTTAAAACAAATATTTCAGGAAACTCAGTTCAGTCAACAACACAAGTATGGTTTTCCCTCTGGGGATGAATTTTTCAGGACAGCATCTACTAATCACCCTTCTCTGGTTTCCTCTCACTTTACTGTGAACTTTTTCCCTAAGAACAAAACCTACTCTAATAATAATAATCATCATCATCGTAGTGATAATTAATAATAATCATCATAATGACAATAATAATCTAGGCCCTTTGGCCAGCAGACTGCCTCAACTAATAATTCCCCCGCAAGCTGCAACACCCAATGATGTAAACTGTGCATACCCAAGATTCTTCTTTTGTTTTAAAGAGAAAAATCCACCAAAATTACTGCATTGCATTTCTACTGTAAACACAGGAGCTGGTGCCATGGTGTTTTACTGTATGGTAAGTAAATAAGATTTGGGGACCATTTACTCTTCAGGGTGCAGCTGGACCACTGCTCAGTGCTGTGCAGTGGTTTTGGTTCAATGCAGCAGCTCTCAGACCCTTATTAGGGGAGATTGCTCAGAGACTGCTCAGAGCCTTGGAAATTTGGACCCATTTGGGTTCAGGCGGGTCTGTGTGGCTTAAAGGGAGCCACAGCACAGATTTCTGCCTGTCTGGTGGACTGGGACCATTGAGGGTTGTTGAGGGTCCACTGCAGGGTCCTTAGTTAGCAGATGAGTTTGGAACATGCTGTAGATGCTTAGACACCCTCAGAGAGCAGTGAGGAAATAGCTGCACAAAAGAAAAAAAAAAAGGATGGATTATATTAAGAAGACAGAATAAATTTCCACTATTCACTTTTGCATGCCATCTTTGAATATCACAAGTAAATGTAAAGAGGAGCCTGTAGCTGACCACAGACTTTGATTTGTGGGAATTTGAGACACAGTTGTCCTGCTTGTTCTTATGCAGAGCTCGGCCAGCTCTCCCTGGAGCTCTCATCATGCTTTTAAACCCTTCCCACTGGGCTAGATTATTCCAGGAAATTGGCAAGACTTATAAAAGTTACTTGTGATTTTTAGTGTTTCCATCTTTGGATGCTGAAGCTGAGACAACTTAATAGAATCCCACTTCTAGTGTGATGCTGAATACCCATCCTGAGCATTCAAAATGTCTTGAAAATCTCAGTTGTTGCTTCTTTACTAGTGAGAAAAAATTAATGATCAGGCAAGATCAGGCTCCCATATCCCCTTCTTTTCCCCCCTCTTTCCAGGACATACAAATTCAGTGAGGTCTCTTTCTGAGTGTGCATGCAGCTGAGAGGATGCCAGTGTTCCATGAACAAGACCCTGGGGGAACAGAATGTATCTGCATAATCAGGTTTTGCTTTTGCTTTGGATCTCAGAGTTCAGGTTTTGATTAATTTGGCAAGAAAAAATTTGTCTCTTTTTCTGAACTTCTGCACAGTTTTTCGTTCTTGAAAGTGACCTGAGAAGTTCACAAGACCAAGCTTTCTCATGATGTGAGACTCCTGGTATTTCCTGCTTCCAGTTTGGCTAGACAGGCTGCAGCAGTTGCTTTTCTCATGGTGTTTGGGGGTGGCAGCTGCCTCTACAGGGGAGCCCCAGACCCAGATGCCCACAGCTTTTAACTCCCCAAATAACTGAGCCCAAGTAAGGAATCGGGTCTGCCAGATGGGCCCCAACCTCAGTAACTGATTTGCTTCAGTCTGAAGGTGTTCAAATTCAGGATTCAGAAATCTCAGCTCTCAAATAATAGCATAAAAATCAAACAGAAAAGAGGCAGTATAGAAAAAGATAAAAATATAAATAAAAAGCTGGAAATTTGTTAACCATGCCTTTGGTAATGTTCTAGCTTGATATCAAGATTTGTGAGATTTATCATATGTGAGCTATTTCAGTTCAGGTAATATATCCTGTCTGCTCCAAGTGGAGTCCTTTCTGAATTCAGGAGAAGCTGAATTAGTCTGTAATTTAGGGAAGCAGTGAGACAAGGCAAAGAATTTATTTTGTTGCCTGCCTTTGGAATGAGATACAAAGGATGCTGCTTCTTTCCTAATCAATCTCTGCTTTGGTATTAAAATTAGCAGGAGAAGGATTGAGCCCAAAAGATGTGAAATGTTTCTGTAATATCTTGTTTTACCATCTTTTTGAATGAAGAGGCCAAGCTGTGTTAATGGTTTTCTCAAATGCAGACACGTTGTCATAAATCATGCTGGCCTCTGAAATGCTATTTCCTAACCTATTAATTTTTAAACTATACTGTTTTAATATTAGTTTTCTCAGTGATTTCAATTAAGATGTAAGAGATACAACCCTCCCCAGTGGACCTGAATCCACAAGGCAGATGGAAGTGTTGGCTTTTAAAATAAGACTTAGGAAGGTCTTGATGAAAATCTCAGCAAAGGAAATCTCATGCTCCCAAAACCCCAGGACAGCCATCCTGGCACAAGGAATCTTGCACCAATCAGCACAGCCGGTTTCAGCATCACCCTGAGTGGGGCCGAAGGGTTGGGAGATTGCTGCTGTGAACATGATCACCAGTTTCAGTTGGGAAGGCCCAGAAGATGATCCTGCTGTCTGGTGGCACTCAGCAGGATAAATGAACAGCCCTGCTTGTCTCAGCCCAGCAGGACCATTCCTTGAGGCCCTCTCTTGCAGCATCATGGCCAAAGAATGCACAGCCATGGAAGCTGAGCTCCCCTCTTGTCCCTCAGGGAGCTGCTGCCAGGCCTTGCTGGCAGGATAGGGTGGGAAAATCTGCACTGCTGCTGCTCTCAGAGCAGAGCAAATGCCTCTGTTGGTTGTGCCCAACACCCCCCACCAGCAGCAAATTTGCTGAAGCGGTTTGACCATCCTGTGCTCACTTCTAATGTGTGCTGCCATGGTGGCATCCATTGTTCAGTTCCTCTGGGCAGCAAACTGGCCTCAGGTAGAGTCAGGCTCAGACTCTGCTGCTTCACTCTGCACCAGCCTTAGGAGGATCTTGGCTTTGAAGACTCTGAACTCATCCTTTGTAGGTAAAGATTTTGCTTCTCCAGGAGTTGAGATGGATGGATGTTCTTCCTCTGATAGGGAAGAACAGAAATTTCTTTTTTGATTTGGGGTGTGAAGCTGTGTTCTACTTTTTCATTTCAAGGTGCGTCTTAAGACAACTTTAAGAGCAGCTGTGTTGCAGACAGGACAGTCACAGAACTTCTTTATCTTTCTAGTTAGCAAATGGGGTGGAAACAGGCTTCTAAAGTGTTTATTTTCTAAAGGTCTCCATTTGAATTCTACACAGAAGGTATTTCTTGCTTGCCAGCTAGAACCTTCCTTCAGCACAGAGCTGGGGAAAGCAAATAAATACTTCGGAGGTAAATGTTTTATCTGCTGCTGTTGAAAGTTGGTTTTGGCTGCTAGTCTTAACTAACAGAGAATATTTCTACCTGAGGATGCACAACTTAAATCAGTTCACTTTCTCCTTTTACCAGCATCTAGCCATGACTCAGCACGCTGGGGTCAGGCCATCTGTGATGTTGATAAATACACCAAACTCATAACTCTGAAGAAATACTGGAGAATTAAATTTATGCACAAAATACTCCTGATTACTATTAAGAATCATAAGACAAAACTTTTTAAGGATAAAGGGAATTTTTACTCATGTTTTCCAGAGCATTTCCTTCTTCACAGGTCTAAATATTCATGTCTGATAATGCCACACATGACCAACCCCAGGCAGGACTGTGCTTTTTGTCAGAGTAAGTTTTGCTCTGATATCACGATGATTTTGTGTTTTGGCTATTATTCTTGCAGTAATGAAGCATCCGTCAGCTGGGACACTGAAAAGAGCATAAACTTTGTCAAACAAGCTTGACTTTTATTGGAGGTTCTGTGTTATTTTTATTGCACCAATGCCCTAAACCTGGTACCAAAAATGTGTTGGCAAGTCCCAGAGAGTTTGCTACCCACAATCTTAAGAAGCAGGAGGTGAATGATGCTGCAGTGGGAGGAAGAGTTGGGGGTGCAGTTGCAGAGTGAAGCAGTGTGGTGGCATAGTCCCATGGCCACGGTCAACTTTCACAGAAGACTGATAATATTATTTTCAAGATGCTTTGACATGGAATTCAGGTCAGGACAGCAAAGTGACAGCTGATCACAGTTTAGAGCTTTGCAGATCACTTCTGCCCTACAGCACATAAACAGTTTGTAGACAGTTCCCAATCTTGCCAAGGAATTTGTATTTCTCAGCTGTTATTTGGAATGCCCCATTCTGACTTTTTTTTTTTTTGTGTGTGTGTCTTGTGTTTTGTTCTGTGATTTGTGCTGTGTTCTGAACAGGATGACAAAGGTAAAGCCCCCAAAGAGGAAATGAAAAGTGTCTGGGACCGCAAGAAGGGCGTTCCTGAAGAGAAGGCACAGAACGGAGAGCGTGAGCCCCCTGCCTCCAAACTGAAACCTACTGAGAATGCTTTTGGGTGAGTGCCAAGGGAGAACGGGGCTTGCTTGTGCTGCAGGGGCCATCTCTGGGGCTCTGAGTGGAGGAACTGGCTGGCACCATCAGCAGTGGCTCAGGTGCTCGCTGGGTTGTAGCTCTGCAGTCTCTGAGCTGTCCCCACTCTGCTGCAGGAACATCATGAAGTCCTGAAAGCAGCTGGAAATGGCCTTGCTCCCCCAGCAGAGACAAGAGGCTTGGTTTTGTTCTGCTGGAGCTTTGCTTCCTTACTAATTTCTAATATCTACACAGAGGCCAATAGTGACAAAACCCTAGATTTTGTGTTCTCTAATTTTTTTAAGTCAGATCACAACTTTTACTGTAGTAACCTATTTCCAATTACCCACCTATCTTTAATTAGCAGAATAAAGCACAATCCAGTTGGTAACTCTAGAAAGAACTTCTCTCTTGATTTCAAGGTAAACGTTGAAATTAATGGCTTCTGTAGAAAAGTGTTTTTCCAGTTAGGTTAAAACCTCTCCTAGCCAAAATAATATTTTTTCTTCCCCCCTCCCCCCCTTGCTTTTTATAAGCTGTGTCACAGTTTGATTTTTATTTTTCTTTTTAAGGAAATATTTGGCTTGTGGTTATATTGGGAAATTCAAAGAAGGTAACAATTTTCCAGTGAAAATTTTATTTAAAAGGATCCTGCCGGCTAAAAGCCTGGGATACATGAAATAGAGAATAAATTCTTCCTTTTAGCAGGAAACCAGGAATGAGTAGGTTAGAAATCTGAATTTTTCTCCTTCTGCATCTCTCTTCCTCTTTTACATTGACACAGGCAAGGGAAAGGTTGAGCTCTCCAGGCACTTTGAGAAATCTGAGCATGGCAGATGGGACTTGCTATTGTATCTCAGCATTCCCCTCATGATTCTTCCGGGAAAAACAAACTTTCTCAAAATAAAATGCAGTTCAAAAGACCCTGGAGATACCCTGACCTAAGGCCAAAAGACAGACAGTGATGGAGATGGAACAGCAGGAAATTGGCCTTGCTCAGCACTTGGGTCACATCATCAATAACGAGAATGATTTTCTAAAAATATTTTTGATGTGTTTTCATTTGCTTTATTTCCTGTGGGAGACAGGCATTAGTGGCAAAATGTAGATTTGAGTTTCCACTCCTTTTCTTTTTTTCTATTTCTATTTTTCTTCTGTTTCATGAAATTGTGAAGAAGCCTGTTCAATGACCTTTTATCAGCTGGGTAGAAGATTTGGGTTGGCAACATCAGCAGAGGTGCCAATGTTTTTTGGGTTGTTATGTATGGATTAGGGCGATTTTCTAATGAACTGCCCCCACAGAGTTGGGCTTTGTCTGAAGCTGTACTTAGTTACTTTTTTTTGATACATCAGATTCTATTTAGAAAGAATATAACTTGGCTAACTTTCAGTGGTGAGAATTGAGAGAAAAATAGGGTAGTGGAGGCTAAAGAAAAATGTTATCTCTCTTTTGGTCTATGTCAGTCAGTAAGAGAAATACAGAATAAAATCCCATTTTATGGCTTCCCCTTCCCATCTCCCCTACCACCTGCCTTCCTCCCTATTCTCATACAGGACTGCAAAAGTCCTAAATGTGATGTAACATGTTTTTTCACATTGTTCTGACGTTTTTGGCTCTCACAGGCCACTTCTTTCCTTATCCTCCTTGTCTGAAATCAGGCAACCAGTTTCATTTCTTAATACCAAAGAGGTGCTTACAAAACTGTTCCTCCACCCAGCACCTCAATATGAATTTCCCAATGTTGACAGCAGAGAACAGAGATTTTCCCAGAATCTGTTGAAAACAGAGGACTTGGATGTGGAGGAAAATAAGGATAATTACTGCCAGTGTATTGTTTGCTATTTTGGATTATGCAGAACCAGTCAGGGAAAACCTGTGATCAGGATAAGAATAAAGTAAGTTAAAAACTTTAACTATCCTTCATTTTAAGGAGGCCAAAGCAATCACCCAAGGTCTGCAAGCAAGAATGTTCAGAGTAAATTCTGCCACAGGCTCAATCAGCTGAGCAGCTGCTAATTTCATTGAGGATGACTGAACTGAGGGCTAACCTTCCTTCTGTGCTGATGGAGAACAGAGTGGCTCTTCCTCAGCAAAATCTTGGCAAACATTCTTAATTCTCTTCATTCTGAAGGCCAAATGTTTGCCCTTGCCAGGGGGATTGTTTTGTCTGTCTGAAGTGACTTCTTCCATCTTCTCTGGGCCCAAAGCTTGCAGGTCTTGGTGAGTTGGCAACACAGATTTAGAGACCAAGAGACAAAGGAAAAATTATTGAGGTTCCTCAGTTTGTTTGCCGGAGGGGCTACAACCTTGCAATGAAACAGGAAAGCCCTAAGACAGCCAGGGATTTCTTTTGTCCTGTGCATTGGATCTTTGGCAGTTACATAGTGCCTTGCAGAGGCTTGTGGAATATTTTGGGTTCTCAGTACTTCTGCAAACTGGACCAGAGGTATTCCAGGCTGGACACCCACTGAAAATCACACCTCAGGCATTGCTCTACCTTTTTTTTCTTTTTTTTTTTTTTTTTTTTGAAAGACTAAATGCAATTTCAAATTAAATTTCCAATGTATTCTCACAATACTTGGTCAATTGTATATGTATTTTTCATTTAAAAAAGCAGCAGCTCCTTACTGTAATGCAAGGCCTTATTTGTGGGCACTTAAATTAACTTGTCATATGTTTTTTTAGTGATACAATTCCTAAATCATGCATGCCATGCTAAAACCAAATTTCATTCCATTTGGTAAGTTCATGTGGGGTCAGAGAACTCTGTGTTAGATTTTATTATGATATTGAAACTAAAAATGATTTAGCTCTGGACCTATATCTTCTTTTACATGGCTGACTCCATCTGCAGGAGACATCTGTCTGAATGAAGAGCATCTTTGCAGGATTGGGTGTGATTGACTGGATTGCAAATTTATATGGAATTTGGGTTTTATGTTGTCTTCTCTCTAACAGTTACTGTTGGAATCTTTGATTTAAACAATCCTATAGTATTATACTCTGTATACTCTGCAACACTCTGGTTGCATTAATGAAGTCATTTATATTCTTATTTTTTTTAGATGCCAACAATACAGAAAGTTGTGGGGTTTTTTTTTTGTTTTGTTTTTTAAATTCCATAAATACATTCATCTTCTGTCTTTTTGTCAATAGCACACTTAGAAATCTTAGGTCCCTATCTCCTTGTCAGCAGGAACATTAAACACACTTAAGGAGCAGACATTTGTCTAAACACTGATGTGGTAATTATTTAACAAGGTGATGCTATCTGACTCTGTTGGAAGCACTTCACCTATGCAAACTCTTTAGGTTTGGGGGATTTTTTTTGCTTTCTTTCTTTCTTTCTGTCTCATGTATTACAGCTGCTTGGAAAACTCCTGTTTTTCTCCTGTGGAAAGTTACCATTAATAATTTCCAGTTCCTTACTAAAAAAGTCATATTTTCCCCAGAAAATGTAAGCAAAAGACCTGATAAACCTTTCTGTTCATACATGCTGGTGGAATTAGAGTGATGGGTGTTATAGCTGAGATAGGAATCTTTTTAGGTTTTTTTTGTTTTAAAAACTCTGTTGAAACTGGAAAACTCCCTCTTTTATTTCCTCCTGTTTTCCCCAAGTCAAGTAAATTGTTCTGTCCCCAGAGATGCTTGTCTTCTTCAAGAGGGTTTATAAAAAATATTTGCCTTTGAAAGCAAGGGATTAGTGCATCCTTTATGACACAGAATACAAAATAGGGGTGGCACACATTCTCAGGCACAGTGGTGTGTTTGGGAGAGATTCCTTCCTCACAGGCAGGGATGGGAGAGGTGCTCCTTGTAATATCCCAGCCTAACAGCAGCTTTAATTCACATGAGGCTCAGAATGGAGGAAACTACTTGAAAACACAGAGGAAAAAGGATATAGGTTCTAGTTTTGGGGAAAGTGTGGAAAAACACAGGACTTGGCAGGAGACTCAAAGCTTTCAGTACAAAAGGTACAAAAGTACTTTCTGTGCAGGTACACTATTCTAGGTGTATTTTCAGAAGAAAGCTGACATTACATTTTTAAAATATTGTTAGGCATCCAAGGTAATTTTTTTTTTTTTTTTTTTTACATTGGGTTTTGTGTCTTAGGTAGAAGTTGTTTGCTACAAAACCTGACACATGCAGCTCTACACGTGTTTTGCTCTTTCTCGGTTTTCCCGATGGAAATGTTTTGGGCCAACCACAGCTTGCAAGGAGCAAAAAGTCTTAGAAGGCAGAACCTTGCTCTGGTGTGTGTCTCCCTAGACCAGGGAATGCCCCTCCAGGGTGGAGTTTCCAGCAGACACACCACCACAATTTACATTACCTCGTACAGAGCCAATTACAGCCAACAGCACTGCCTCAGGTGGCAGAGAACCATTCCCTGCTGGAGGAACCTTGTCCTGACTCTGTTTCCTGATAAACCATGCTAAGAAAACACCACATCCCTCCTGCCAGCTCTAAAAAAATCTATTTAGACACTGGGAACTCAAAATTGTTTGCATTTTGACAATTGTCTTATGTGTGCTTTTGATTGTTTTGTCATTTTGTGTTCATTCAGTTGATCCTTCAGAGAAACTTTCTTAATAATATAAAAAAAGGGGAATTTTGTGGACCCTGGAGGCGGGGGGGGGATTCCCTGGTCTAGGGAGACACAAGAAGCTTCCCTCAAAAAGCTGTTAGACCCCATTGGCTCCTTCCCCTGCTCCTATGTATTGGAATAATTACCAACATAGCTGGATGGGATGTGCCTGAGCTTGTCTGGCCCTTGGTGCTGAACCAAGTAGTGGCAACTGTGGTGTTTCACCCCAGAGACACCTTTGGCCGGCTGGTGTGTGGTGTTTCCCCCCAGAGACACCTTTGGCCAGCTGGGTGTGTGGTGTTTCACCCCACAGATACTTTTGGCCAGCTGGGTGTGTGGTGTTTCACCCCAGAGACACTTTTGGCTGGCTGGGTGTGTGGTGTTTCACCCCACAGACACTTTTGGCTGGCTGGGTGTGTGGTGTTTCACCCCACAGACACTTTTGGCTGGCTGGGTGCTGCAGCTGGGCGCATGGGGAAAAGTCCAGGCCTGCAGGAGCTCTGGTGGTGGTGGGATGGAGCTTTCCCCCATGACAGGGGCTGCTCCTCAGGTTTACCTCTGGCAGAGAAGCTTTAAGGTGATGGGGAAAGAAAGGAGTCGGTTCTGATGGAGGGTTTGGATCCAGAGCTTTATTCCTGACCCACAGCCTCTGAATGCAGCACCAGCTCCAACAGAACTCCCTGAGCCCGTGGTTGCTGTTCCTGTTAACCCCGGGGAGAGGGGCAGGGAAGGGGTAGGGAGCCACCAACCAGGTACAGGAGAGGAGGCCTCAAGAAACAAAGGACACCTGGATGGTCCAGTGTCCCCCAGGGGTAGAGGGAATCCTTTGAATCTGCCAATACCTCAGCGCCCTTCTGGAAGGACTGACAGACAATGGTGGGAGAGGAAAGGAGAGGTGATTGATACACCTGGGAGGGAATTATCAGGGAGGGACTCGAGGTTCTGGGGAAAACCCTGAAATCACAACATGGCCCCGTTTTCCCTGTCCTTGCCTTCCCAGGCGCTCCGGCGCGAAGGCCGCGGCGGAGGAGGCGAAGCCGGGCGCGGAGGCGCTGAAGAGGTTGGAGGATCAGCGGCGCCGCCGGGGCGAGAGCGAGAGTGAGGAGCTGGAGAAGCTGAAGGAGAAGCAGCAGGAGGCGGCGGCAGAGCTGGACGAGCTGAAGAAAAGGCGGGAGGAGCGCCGGAAAGTCCTGGAGGAAGAGGAGCAGAAGAAGAAGCAGGAGGAGGCTGAGAGAAAAATCAAAGAGGAGGTGAGTGTGAAGTATGGAGTGTTGCACTTGAGTTTATTCCATTATTACTTGTGGTGTTTTTATGGCGCCCCGTGGCAGAAAGGAAATGATGGGTCTGACTCTATGTTCTTAGAAGGCTAATTTATGATGTTACTATATTATATTAAAGAATGTTATACTAAATTATACTGAAGAATAGAGAAAGGATACTTACAGAAGGCTTAACAAGATACTAATGGAAAACTTGTGACTCTCTCCTCAGAGTCCAACACAGTCTGACCATGATTGGTCATTAAGTCAAAACAATTCACATGAAACCATCAAATAATGGCCACTTGGTAAACAGTGTTTAAACCACATTCCAAAGCAACAAAACACAAAAAAAGCAAATCAAATAGCTATTGTTTTCATTTTTCTCTAAGACTTTTCAGCTTCCCAGGAGAAAAAAATCCTAGCAAAGGGGTTTTTCAGAAAATATGATAGTAACAATTACTGTTGTACTTCCACTTTCCTTGCGTTAGCCAACAGCTCTTTGCAGCATTGTCGAGTGAAGACCTGAGGTAAAACATGCAGCATCCAGGTGATGCAGTGCTGGATTTTTCCCCAGCCAGCTCCCAGCTCCATGCCAAGGGTGGGCTGTTCCCAGAAAGCAGCACAGTCTGGGATACAGCTGTGGGGCTTTATCTCTACAGCACAAGCTGATAATTCTCAAGAGCAGGAGCAAGGACAAGGGAGAGGTCTTCAGTATGGTTTCCAAAAGGATTTATTCTATGGAAGGATCAGGGAACAAAGACACAGAACACCGGTGTGGAGGGGCTTTTAAATGGGGGTTCAAGGGGAGGGGATAAATCAGCAGCTAATCGGAGATATCCTGGGCAGGGGGAAAAGGCAGGGTTCACAAAAGCATCTTCCAGTGAGGGAAGGGCCACACGGACCCCACATGGACATGGAGGGTGGGTTGGGTCACATGGACTAATGGGAGGTCTCACTTTAGGGGATTTCTGAAGGGGAATTCCAAGCAGGGTGTTGGCACCAGGTAGGATTGACAGGGAACTCAGGGTCGATTGACAGTGGGTGTGGGGGAGTATAATTTGGACCAAATCATTAACTTGGGCAATAACAGAAGATACCATTAGGAGTAAAAACACACCACAACACCCAGGGTATGAAAAAATGTTCTAATTCTAGCCTTAGGACAGACAGGGCTCTAAAATCTGTTTTTATGAGTCAGGATTTCCTCAGAGATAGCTGCAAATTTCTTATCTTCTTGGGGATTCAGAATCTTGGGGCAGTGCAATAGCCACGGATTTTTTTTTTTGTACATTACACAGATTGAATTACAAAGTGCATGTCAAAATTTTATCTGCTGCAGATGGGCTGGAATGCTAATGTTATATATAGTTACAATGGGCTAGATCTCATTAGGGAGATATTCTTGTCTATTTAAATATTGAGTATCCAACACATCTGTTTTCTTGTACTTCCTCTGCCAAGGGACTCTACAAATAGGATTTCCAAGTCTCTGGTGCATCATTTAGGAATCCTAGTTGTTTGGAAAACAAATGGTAAATGAATAATACTGATAGCATCTGGCAGCTGAATGCCAATTCCTGTAATGTACTGAGCTCTTTGCAGCAGAACTCAGCAGATGCCAAGATTGCACAATACGCTGCTGGTCAGACCCCACTGGCCAGTGCTCACACTGGTGTTGCTTTGAGGGCTTCTGGTTTGACTTGTGGCTCGTGAAGCAAAACTCATCTCTGGAGGGAGATCTGCAAGCATTTAATCTTGGGTTTCTTGGCCACCTATTGATTTTTTCATGTTAAATATTAACCTTGGCACAAGGTCAGAGTAAGTGTCAGAGTAGAGGGACACAAGAACAATACCAATGTGATACATGAGAATACAGAGAAACAGAGCTTGAGCCTTTTGGTCTCTAAGTGGAGCTCTATGACAATAAATTTGGTGACTTCACTGTGAGGAGCCACTAGAGCAGCACATGCTAATTGTCTTCCTGGCATGAATTGGCGTTAACACCTTTATAAATTTCAGGCAGATCACTGAACTTTTTCAACTGGTATAGAAACCTGTTTTCAGCAAATCTGGTAAATGTTTGCAGGGCTGCACAGCCCTGTGGTGATGATGTAGATTCTGAAAGAACGAGTAAACGTTCATATTTTTCAAGGAGGAAAAGAGGAGGATGAAGGAAGAAATTGAAAGAAGAAGGGCTGAAGCTGCTGAGAAACGCCAAAAGATGCCAGAAGATGGTGTGTCTGAAGACAAGAAACCATTTAAATGTTTCAGTCCTAAAGGTTCATCTCTCAAGGTAACCTTCCCACTAGCATCTATACAGGACATAAAAAACATCGAAAGCAACATTGAAATACTTGTAATCAAATCCAGGAAAATGCTTTGATAGACTTAGCCTGAAATCTCTAGCTGAAAGATTTAACTCATTGGGATGATTGAAAATTAGATTTCCTGCTTAGAAATTGAGAGTAGACTGGCAGCTGTCTCTTCTTGATGAAGAATCTCCAAAAAAGGATCTTCACCTCCAAGAGAAAATTATTTTTGAAACTTAGAGCAGTAATACTGTGTTGGTTTAAATTTATTATGGGAGTGCTTTGTGAACTGGAGTAGAATCACAGAATCATTTAGGTTGGAAAAGATCTCTTAAGAGCATTAAGTCACAAATGTTCTCTCACTCCTTCCACATCCACAGTTATTTTCTTGCTTGCTGGATTACATTGTCCTTAAGCATATTCAGCCTAATCATCATTAATTGTAACTGACCTGCATGGGAATTCTAGCTTATGTCTAATCCCCCTAAAAATAACATCTAGAAGTACTGGGCTGGATTTCATTTTCTTACATAACAAAAAATTACAAACCTCACCCTTCTGTTGCTGCAGGATTTCTAAATGGTCTTTTGTGGCCTATATTATATTAGAAGTGTGATAAATCAATTAAATGGTCTTTCAGCGTGGAAGAGGAATCCTGGCCTCACTGAAATTATTGGGAGTATTGTTTTGGAATTCAGTCCAGTTGCTTTCTCAGCTCAATCTCAAACTGCAGACCTCTTAATGTTTTCAAAGTTATTTTCCTTTTGCATTTTGTGTCATTAGTCATTTAAGAATCCAAAACACTTGTCAAAAAGGCCACTTAGTGGGAAATAGGAGAGAAAAGAACCAGGTAGGAGCTCATTGAACCACTAATTGGGTCTCCATGAGATTAAAACTGTAACTATTGAGTGAAAAACTGCATTTGGACAAAATTAGCTTTAGCTACACTTGATCCAGTCTGGGGATTTGGGTCTGTTTTGGGTCCAGTTCTAGCAAATACTGAGTTTTTTAACATTTGGACCTGAAATGCTGGGACAGAATGCACACAGTTGTAAACAAAGATTGCAAAGCTTCATGACTTACTCTGATTAGTTAAACCTGGTCTTGCCATTTTGGTTGCTAAAGATGATGTCTATAACAGACACTATAAATGTACAGCTTCTTCCCAGCCCTCCTGGGAGGGCTTCCTTTTCTTCTGTTTATTGAGATGCCTTTTATGACACACATTTGGAGCTTTAATTCACAGAAGGCTCGGAATGGAGGAAATTGTACTTGAAAACACAAAGTAAAAAGGATATAGATCCTAGTTTTGGGGAAAGTGTGAAAAAAATGGGACTTGGCAGGAGGCTGAAAGCTTTCAGATACCTTTTGTACTGATGCTACACTATTCTAAGTGTATTTTCAGAGGAAAGCTGACATTTTTCAAAGTGTTGTTAGGCTGCAAGGTACATTTTTTTTTTATGCTGGGTTTTGTGTCTTGTTAGTAGAAGTTGTTTGCTACAAAACCTGATATATGGAGCTCTGCACATTTTTTCCTCTTTCTCTGTTTCTCTCTCTGAGAAATTGGTGATACTCTCCAGATTCCAGCCCAGTGTCTGTGGGTGGCCAGTGTGGATGTGTAATGTTGTAAAAGTTCACACCCCAAACTGTTTCTTGGCATTCTGTGGTCAAGAGCTGAGGGGAGAGTAATCTGAGTTTATAAACCTGATGTGAAACTTGATGTCAAAATCCAGTTATGAGAAGACAGTCTATTTTGTTACCTTTAATTTGGACTTATTTTGGACTGACTTGCCAGGCTGGTCTCAGCTGGTTGGCATGCAGCTCTCTCACTGTCTGCTCTGCACTGCCCAAGTTATCTTTTGATTTGTAAAGCATCTGGCACAGGTTTTCTCCTGTGATGGATGTATCAGCTCAGATCTGCCATGAGTCATGTGAGAATCCCAAATGCACAGCGGTGGGTGGGTGGTTGGAATTAATACTGAAAAAAGGGAGGCTCAGTGTAAAAATAATGCATGATACATGTGCACATTCTGACTTCTCCTGGGTAACAATCTGGCAAAGCACCTTTTTTTACTCCTTCCCTGTCCTACCTGATGTGATAAGCTTTTGGGAAGAGGAAGAAGTTCACGGGAGAGAAGTAGGATGTGCTGATTGCCAGGGGAACTACGAGAACAAAGGGAAGAAGGGAGCTTAACTGAGCAGCAGTGTGGCATATTGCCATCCCATGGGTGCTGCATCTGTCCACCAGACAGGCCGTGGACTGGCTTGGCTTGCAGACTCTGAACTGAGAGACAGAGATGTGCAGCTCCTCTCCATGTATGACACAGCTCATGGATGCCCAAATGTACATGTGCATACATGAACATGGACAAAATATACATATCTGCTTATATTTAGGAAAAACCTGCTGTGATTGCCTAGTCTGGCTTTTAAAAATCACAGCTCCTGTTGACAGCTCCTGTTGTTTTAACTGGTAAATAGAGAGTTTCCCTCAAACCTGAGGCAACACTTCAGCAGAGCTACCACAGAGTAGAGACTTGCAGTGACAGCTCGAGGGTTGGTTCCTTTTGAGGGGACAGTGAAAAGAAAACATGCTAAATAAATACAGGCCAAGTTCATCCCCAGCTCAGGGACAGAAGCAGCTTGGATTTCTCAGGGCTGGGTGGACACCCTGTGGGCTGCAGTGGTACCAAACTCTTCTCTTCAACCTCTGTCCTTGTTTTTTTGGGGGTTTTTTTTGGGTTTTTTTTGTTTTGGTTTGGTTTTTTTTTTTTTTTTTTTTTTTTTTTTTTTAATAAGGACAAAGCCTGGAACAAGCTCTGCTGCTCTCCCATCTGCCTCTAGCTTGTCCTTTCCCTAATTTAGTTAATGCAAAACATGATGCATTCAAAGAATGGCGTTTCCTGAAAAATCTTTGATCATTTTGCTTTTTAGACAAGTTCATTCCTCGTATTTCCTTTGAGAAGGAAGGTTAGTGAGTTTTTTATTTTATTGTCTGGGTAAATCAGGAGAGTACAAGATATTTCAATACTAAGTCTCCTCTTGGGGATGAACAGCACCACTAGAGAAATGCACAAGCAGCTGGGTGTTGAGGGGAGGGAGCACTGGCAGGAAGCTGGGATATCCCTGTCTTTGGAGAAAAATATCTCCTGAGAAACAGGGGCTGATGTGGCAGCCAGCACTCTCTGCAAGGCATAGCTGCCACCTAAACCAGGAAATAGGACTTTTCAGAGACAATTTTTTCTTTAAAGACCTGTCTTGTTTCATCTCATTATTACCTGAGACAGTACCTGAGACAGCTGGGGTATTGGAAAGAATTAGACTCCACACAATCAGTTCTCCCTAGATGAGCTCTTCTCGAGGCAGAGGGAAAACAGAATGGTAAGAACAGGATATGTGATATTTGTTTTTCCCCATCTTTGATGCTGATGGCAGCACTGGAGTCTGGTAGGTAAACTGAGTTGAATTGGCACACTCTGCTCAGGTGGTGCTGACAGCAGGGAAAAGCATAACTGTGCTTAATGAAGCAAGAGGCTGTGTGAGCCACTCAGGGGGGATAAGGAGAAGCCTCTCCCAGGGACTACTGCACCAGTGGATTCCCACCAGCTCCTTCCACAAGTTGGATATGAAGCAAAATTAAAATACAGGGTTTTCTGTGTTGGTTTTTTATTCCACTTCCTCCTTGCTACATTTTTTTTTTTAAGATAAATCCATTTACAAGTTGCTGTTGCATAATATCCAATACACAGTTTAAAACTCATATGAATCAATGTAATACCTTTTTTTGAAACCATTTTTACTGGGACTATCCAGTGGTTTTTCTTTCCCAAGTCATGGTCCCATATTGTGTGTTAACTCTAATTCTTTCTGGTCATAATTTAATTAGAGTTGACTTTTTTGAGTACGTGTGTGTTCTGAAAGTATTCCATGGTCAGAAAATATAGTCCAAGCTATTTAACAAGATCCTGATAAGATGGATGCAGTAAAAAGATTATTCTTATTTCCTGAAAACTGAGAAAACATCTTGAATTTTACGTTAACCACCTTGCTTTGCCTGTTTCTTTTACAGATCTATTTTGTCATACTGTTTACTGTATGTGCCAAACATTTTAAATTCTTTGCATGGAGTTTGTTTGATGTGCAGTGGGTAAATGACCTTTAGATGTTGCTATGCAGTCTAAATGTGTTTGACTTCTATGTTGAATACACATGTGTAGAGGTTTGTTTGCTCTAGGTGTGTTCAGTGTCTGCTTCTACTACCTTTTGAGGAGGATATTCTAAAATAAATCCTCACATAAATGTGCAGAAGGTATTTTATCCCTCCATGCAAGGCACCTGCTTCCCCAGCCAGAGAACCTTGCTCAGCTGTGAGGGTTTCTTCCTAACTCTTTTCTGTTTATTTTCTGGTTTTGCTTTTCCATTTTCCTGTTCTGAACAACCCCTGACTTTTTCCTGATCCCACAGCTGATAACTGAGTAATACACAGTGATAACTGGTCACTGAGAACCTCTGTTACCAATGGGTTAAGAGCAACCCCACTTTTGTCTTTTTACTACAACCACAAGAAAAATGTTCCTCTTCCTTTTCACCTTCCCCCAGTGCCCACTTGAGCCTGGTTTTCCTGCTGTGCAAAAGCATCTATCCTGCCTGCACATAAAAAGAGTGTAAGAAGATCCTATAAATTAATTATTGGTCAGTTGCCTTGAGTCCTGGTTCTTTGAGAGAGTCCATATTATTCGTCCTTGCTGCCCACCAGGGTTTCACTGATGTCTATCTGGGGATAAGCTGGAGGCCCTTGCTGGAATAGCTCCTCATTTTGCTGCATTGCTGGTTATGACCCAGAAATCAGCACTGGGGGAAACTCCTACTGTACCATGGCAGAAGTGAGACCATGTGTTTCAAGTGACCATCCACTTTTGAACCATTTCCCTGCTGGTTTTGTGGCATTGCCAGCTCCTCTGGGTGGGAGAGCTGTAACATTTTCCTGCGGGTGTGCAGGGCTCCTGCTCCTGCCGGTCTTTGCTGCCACCTTGTGACATCCTTCCACTGAAACAGGAGATTTGTCCTGGCAAAGCCCATCTTTGCACTCAGGACTGCTTTTAGCTCGTGTTTTGGCAGCTAAAACTGGAGATGGAAATGACTCTGTAAATTGTATGTATGTTTTAGAGCTTCAGAGGTGCCTTTGAGCTGGGTGGGTGGTAGCTGGAGCTCCTCCAGTGAGCTCCTTTGGCAAATTCTGCACTCAAGTGAGCTGCCTGCTTGCAAGAGCTTGAGAAATAAACTGTGTATGCCCTTTGATGGGATTGCTGTGGGATTTGGTATTCTGGGATAGCCTTGGATGCTAAAGGCACTGAAGAGAACCATTTAAAGGAATGGCTGTCATTGCCTTGTCTTAAAGGCAAGAATGCCAGAGCACTCACGGTTAAAGTAAATTGAAAATGGAGAGCCCCTGCTGAGACTGGGGAATCCCCAGGAATCCAGCCAGGCTGATTATTAATCATTTCAATCCCCTGGAGCTGCTTGCATGTATTTTACTTTTAAGTGAAACTGTAGAGCCTGGCATGAGAAGTGGAACAATGCAATGTTGATAAGGCTTGAGGAAGTTTGATGAAAATATTTCTTGACCCTGAATACAAATAGATATACTCTCCATCTCCCCACCCCCCAAAGGGAAATGTTTTAAAACTTTATTCAGGGATGGAGTTTTTTGTTTTCAAAGTATTGAGATTTGACAGAAACCATATGAGACTTTCATGAGTCTTCCTCCTCGGAGACATCACAATATTTTCATATTTACAGAGTAGAAATTAATGATGAAATGTCAGATACCAGTTTGTATAATAACAGCTTGTAGATACTGATTCAGCAGTGACCCTGCCTGAATATGAGCAGGATTTACACTGAAGATTTTTTTGGAGCTCAAATTTAAATTGATCATGTCCTCCAAAGACATGAGTAAGGGAGACTTTGTGGCTGAGCTCCAAACCTGGCCTAGTTTGAGCTCTCAGCTCAGAAAAAAACCTTTATTATCTGTCTGTCTCAAGAGATACGTACTTGCTCTTGGTGGGAGATGGGAGGATGACATAGGTTTTTGTGCATATCAATCCATTCCATGAGATAGACTTCTTCCCTTTTCTTCTTTCTGTGTTGTTCACTTATTCTCTTGTTATGTATGAGGCACTGAAGAAATGTGTAGGATGCAAACATTCATGCAGAAAATATATCCACTTTCATGAATCTGGAGCATAACAGGCTCCTATCTATAAAACCTTTGTGTGTGTGTGTGAAATTTCTGTTGGAATGCACCTCTTTCATATTGACTTTTTGACATTTAAAATGACATTTCAGGGTGGCTTTGCACAGGCTGACCCTTTATGAACTCTAAACTTAAAGCTTTTGTTCCTCTCTTTTCTAGATAGAGGAGCGAACAGAATTTTTGAACAAATCTGCTCAAAAGAGGTAAAGCAAAAAAACAGTAAGTTCTGTTAACAATAAGTTAAGTGGAGGGAATAATAATTCTTAATTTTTTTTTCCCTACTTCCTACAGTGGAATGAAGCCCACCCAGACAACAGCAGTTGTCTCAAAGATTGACAGTAGACTTGAGCAATACACTAGTGCAATTGGGGTAAGTAAATTCCAGTAAATGGATCTAGTTACTAATGGCCTTGGGGCCTTTAATCAGCCTTTGTTTTGCTGTTCCAGAATTGCAGGGTTTTCTGATCACAAACTCTTCTTTAATGTGACTTCAAGAACAAAGTGCTTGAGGCACATCTAGAATTACATCTAAACAAAACCTCAGATTTGGGTCTTCCCTTTCATGCTGTAATTTATTGTTTTGTGAGCTGGCAGTAGCTTTGGAGGGTTCAGCCAGCATCTTGAGTGACAGTCCCATCCTCTGCTTGGCTGGTGAGAGAGCTGTCAGCACAGGGCTGATGGTCATCCTGAGCAGAGCTGACCTAGCAGCTGATTTAGGAGAACAAGGAACTGGCTCTGTGCTGCTGGCTGCCACCCCACGGTGAAATTCCTTGGCAAAGACAGAGTTAAGCAGTGACAAAAGGGAAATCAAAATCACATTAAAATGCAGAACTTGACCCCAGGTGATTTTGACAACTGTGCCTAAGAGCCAGAACTGAGGGCTTTGTCTGTCCATAGTCCAAGGTAAAATAGGAGATTCACACCACAGTATCCAGCTGCCCGCTGACTTGAAAAATTTTCTTTGATGAGTTTCTGATTTGTCCACAAGTTGCCATATCTGCCTTGCTTTGCAATTAGAGAGGCAAAGCATCCATCACACAGGTTCTTATTCTCATCCAATCTGTGATATGTAAAATGTGCAAGAATTTTGAAAAGAAGAAAGAGGAGGAGGAGAATTTGGCCAGTGTTTTTAGTAACCATGCAAAAGCCACATTTGTCCCCCAAAAAAACACCCCAAAACTCCCACCCAGTTGTCCACTCTTCAAAAGAACACCTTTTTCCAAACATATTGTGATTGCTGAGATTACAGCTGAACCTAGAATGCTGAGGTGCAGTTGTCTGGGGCAGATGGAGCAGTCTGATGCTGAATGACAGAACAGCCTTTTGCCCCTGCAAAGGGATTCGCCTAGCTCAGTCTCTAAAAGAGCCAAGCTTCCAGGAGCCAGGCATAAGCTAAGATTTTAAATCCTTGGAGCAGTTGTGCGCAGAGCTAAGGTTTGCCATGGGTTTAGAAAGGTAATAAACACGAAAAAAAGGGATTGCCACTTTCACAGCTGGTTGTATCAAGAGTGAAACTGCAAATCTAAAAGGTGAGAGAGTCTCAGTGGCACCTCTTGAGCTGGGTACTCCTTCTCATCTTTGCTTGATCAGTGATAAAGCCACATGGAAATGCTGCATTCCCCAGAGTCAAACCACCCTGCAAATCCAGCTCTCAATGCCAAACACCAACTGGCCCCAATTTTTCCCCAGGGTGCAAAGGCAAGACCTAAAGCTTCCGACCTTCACGTTCCGGCTGAGGGTGTCCGTAATATCAAGAGCATGTGGGAGAAAGGGAATGTTTTCTCATCACCTTCTGGGACAGGAACACCAAATAAGGTATGTGTTTAATTATCCTAGTGATTATAAAGAATTATGCTTTTATTTTTAAGGATCTGGCCTTGCATTCATATTCCTGTGAGTAAGCCTGTCTGCTCATGTTGGCATCACTGGTGAAGATTATCCCAAAGGATCCTGAAGGCCTCAGAAAGGCACAAGATGGTGTGGCTGCAATATTGAGTATAATGGAAGAATTTAGTGACCTACTGAGCTCAGTTATGAGACATTCCAGAGCCACATCAGATATCTTAGAAAAATACATCTGGGTCATTCAAGCAGAGTACAAAGAAATTCTTTGAGTAGGGCAAAATTCTTCTGGGGAGCAGAAGAGCTTTGAATAGGCAGGATAATGATGATATTTTCTAGATAATTCATAGAAGTATTTGTGACACCTTTATCTTTTCTGTGTAAATCCTTAAAGCAATATTTTATTTCTATAAATTGATGTGAGTTCTGGGCATTTATCATAGGCAAGATGAGCTGTGGATTGAAGTGGGTTATTATAGATAGCAATTAAATGTCAGTAATTTGTTCTAGCCTTTTAAAGATATAATGTTTTAAATTTTAGGCCACTTCTCTATTGTGTACTTCTTTTGAAGAAAATTAGTTTAACAAAAGAAGAAAATGTAGATTTGAACTGACGTCTCTTCTATTAAGCTAAAGATTTTTGGAGTTTGTTCTTGTGGTAGAAACAGCATGTTTATGTCTGACATTTATTACTGGGGCAGCAGTAAAGTGGAGATGTTTTTGTCAGTCTGTGTCTATAATTTTTGAAAACTAGAGGGCAGCAGCACTGTGTAATTCATAGGGACAAAATTTTCAGAGCACATGGGATGTCTCTGAGAAAGCCGTAGGCTCAGTGAGGACCTCTCTATTAAACCCAGGCTTGGCTTTGCTTTTAAATCTAAGCCATGGCAAACAGAGCAAAAGCCATTCTGAAAGTCTTCTGACTGGATTTTATCATTTTGCAGGAAACTGCTGGGCTGAAGGTTGGCGTCTCCAGTCGTATCAACGAGTGGTTGACCAAGACCCCAGAGGGCAACAAATCCCCTGCTCCAAAACCTTCGGTAAGTAAACTTGGAACAACCATCTCTTCAGCAGGTGGGCTCTCTCCTGGGGCAGGGGATGCTTCCTCCCCCAGCTGATGGCCTTTGGAGGAGCTCTGCTTTGTGTCCTCTTGGCAGCTCACAGCCCTCTGGCTGCTGACTCCTTGTAGCCAGAAAATGGGAGAGGAAACAGGGCAGCTCTCACCTTAAAGCTCAGAGAAGCACTTCTCTGGTAGAGGATGACTTTAATTTACCACCTGTGAAAAGGCTTACCAGTAATTTAGAAATTACCATCCACAGACCCCAGGTTGTACACTTACACACACTTGGAGTTTGGCCCTTGCCCTCTAAAAATCTTCCAAGTATGTTTTAAAACACAACTGAAATAATTTAGTTCTTTATGAGCCTAAATGTAACTCCTAATTAAGCCCCCTTAGCCTGCCCATTAGTTCAGCAAGAATCAGAGCAGAAAATGTTGTCGAGGTTACAAACTGGGAATGTGGGAAGCAGCAGGAAGAGGTAACTGTGGGGTGGGGAAGGGTAAGGATGAGCAAACTAAACATCCATATTGGAGAATTGTTTGTGATGTTAATGATTCAACTTCAGGATTTTGTTAAAGAACTGATTTCTTCCTGTATCCTTGTGCAGTGTTTTTCTGCCAGCCTGAAGAACACTTTCTCATTTCACACTCCTGCTTGTCCTGAAGAGGAGTTTGAAATTTGCAGCATTGTCCACTATAGAATCTGCCTCCAGATTTTTCTCTCTCTTCTTTTAAATTGCATCTTTTAGACAATGTAAAATTAATCTCTTGTTTTTCCCTCAGCCAACTGTTTCTATCTATGTCTTGATTTCCCTCTTTCTCAATAGATTGTTCTTTCTTCTTTCAATGTCTCTGCTTGAAGGAACGCGCCCTCCTCCTATTCTTCTTCTTTGGGGGTCTGTTTGCTAAGTTGGTCAGGTAAACCTGTTTATAATTGACTATGAAGGTTTATATGCATCTACAATGTGTGATTTTTACTGTTTTTTAGTCAGGATAAATCAAAGGGAAGGCTAGAATTTCTTATTTAAGCACATAACTTCTCACCCTCATCACTTTCCACCAAAACTGAAAAATGTTCAAAGTTTTTGTGACCATCAAGATTCTTGTGGGTTTTGGAAAAATATCGAATTCAAGGCAGAGCAAAGATTTCAGTTTTACAGTGAACCAGTGTCACAGATCCCAAATTATTTCAGGACTATGGAAGTGGATTTGTGACGATGTCCCCTGCAAATGGCTTTGTGACAAGGTCAAAATTATTTTCTCCCTTCCTCCGTTACTACTGAACTGCCTTTTTAAGGTGCAGAATTGGCTTCAAGTTTTAATCATCAGCAACACTGTGTGGCTGCAAATTATGATCAGTTCTAGAGGGTCTCTGCTGGGTGCAAATACCCCTTGCAGGATCTCATTTCTGTTCATCACTGAGCATTTCACAGGTAGAAATTCTCACGTGCAGAAAACTTACCTCCCTGTGGATGGCCAGTACAAAATCCTGGAAGCCATGCAGGACTTGAATACTTCCTGAAAAGGAGAGTATTTATGCCCAAAATTGTTTGAGTCTCTACCTCTGCCATGCACAGAGGTGGATATCAATCCAGCTGCCCAGCAGTTTTCATTTTCATTTGCATCCCTCCTTTTCCCCAAGAAGCTAACTGACATTTTTATGGAATTTTGATTAAAGTCTCAATAATACACTCATTTTCAGAGATTACTACTATTCTTTAATCATTTTAGCTAATCTGGTTTGTTTAGGTTGTTTTGTTTTTTTTTGTCTATCAGGCTAGTGATTGGCACATCCTAAGGTTGCAAAGGATGCAATGGAAATTTAAATGGATATTAATAACTACAGTGATAAGTGCTGAAATCTGTATTTGAGGATGTAGAGCAGGATCTGCTCCTTTATTGTATTAAAACTCCAGCTCTGTTTTTACATAGTTTTTTAATAAAAGATTTTGATTTTGACCAAAAATAGCAAAGAAAAGCTACTTTTGAATTCCTCCCCAGCAGAGATACTTCCCTTTAAAAAGTGGGGTTTTTTTTCTCCAAAAAATTGGATTTGATTTTTTTGTTAAAATCTGAGGGTGTAGTAACTCTTCACTTGAACATACTGAGTTAAGACCAGTCTGTGCCATATGAAATAGATGCAACAGCATTGTTTTTTGTCTTAAAACATGGGTATGTGTGGAGTTATTTTGTGAAATACAATTCTTTATGACTGATAGACAATGTACTGTTTACTTCTGGTGGGTATTCCTCAGTTTCTCTCGTGAGGAAGTTGCATTCTAACTTTTTCTTTACCAAGTGAAAACAAACCTGAACTAATGTTGGTTTCTGTTCTCTGACATTAAAATACAGGATTTAAGACCAGGAGATGTATCTGGCAAACGTAATCTCTGGGAGAAGCAGTCAGTGGAGAAGCCAGGCGCTGCTTCTAAGGTAATAACACTTCTGGGCAGTGTTTAGAGGATAATATTCTGTTGCTAACCCACCTTTTCATCTATAAAAGAAAGCACAATAAGGTTCAGAAAGCAGTGTCACTTTTATATTCCTGTTTGGCAGAGCTGTGTTATGTGTAGATATCTGGGTTTTATTTTTCCTGTTACAAATAGCAATTTTCTCCTATATGGGATTTTAATAATGCGTTTTTGCTTTTTTAAAACAGGTATCAGCTACAGGGAAAAAATCAGAGACTAATGGTAAGTAATGCCAGAATCATATATTGCACCCGTTTCTATAATTCAATTCATATTATTACATATATATAATATAATCATGTTATGCGTATAATGTAAGCATACACGTTTACATAATTGTATTAATAATTGTATTAATTGTTATTGTATTAATAATTAAATTAGTACAATAATTATACGAATTATATTATTGTATTATTGTATTGTAACTATTACTATATCATTGTATTAATAATTATATTCGTATAATTATATTAATATTTCTATTATTAGATTTAATGAAAGACATACAGTATTTAATTATATACATATAATGATACAATGCAAACATTGTAATACCTATTATTATATAGAAACATTGCCACATTTTTGCACAGGTGTACCTGTGTTTTAAAATTCTGCAGCTGTTCTGTTGATGCAGAAACCCCTTTTTGCCTTTGCCTTTCAAAAACTCCATTAAAATATCTTTGAAACATGAATGGCTGAAAAACTGCTTTTGCTGGAGCTGTGCATTGGTGTCTTTTCAGGGCAAAAATAGTTATGCTATTGTAATTTTGAAACCACTGGTTGTTGAAACACAACCTAGTTTTACAGAAAGAAATCAGCAAAATAGCCCTCTTAGCTTCTAATTTGTATTATAAATTTTATTTAATATTTTTTTAATTTTTATTTTATTTTTTTATTTTAAGGCACTCCATATAAAGCCAATTAAACTAATTGTATGGCTAAGAACTAGTGGGGAAAAACGGAAGTTCACTGACCAATTTAATAGCTTTAAGGATGCTTTGCAGCATTCCTGGATTCTTTGCTAAGAGTGACATGATCAAATTGAAAAAAAAATCTTGGTTTTCTATACTTCAGTGTGTGCCCACACAATTTTAGTGGTTTTATGTAAAGCCAGATGTATGGTGCACCTGTGAACTTTGCTTTTTGGTTGAAAGTCGTGTAAAGCAGAATTGTTTTGCTCCTCTTGTGCTTTCTCAAACCAAAGTGTCAGGAGAGGGGTTTTTGGGCTGGCTCAGGGTTAGTGCACCATGCTCCCATGGAAGGTGTTCTCCACCCACAGGAGCAGTCCCAGCAGAGGGGTTTGGACACTGCTGAGACTCTCCTCAAAGGCTGAAATCCTGATTTTTATCCTCCTCGGAACCACCTCAGAGCAGCACAGTACAGGAGCAGAGCAGCACCCAGCTCTGTCCTGCCTTCTCACATGTTAACCTAGAGAGCCTTTTCTGTTCTAGAGATGTGTTTGGGTTGTTTCAAGCCATATTTAATCTGTCTCTTTCTCAGCAGGTGTGAGACAATTTGAGAAAGAACCCTAGAAGGCCACTAAAGACGCTGGACCAATCAGTTTGGGGGAAAAAAAAGGAAAAAGTGCTAAATTGTTCTTTTTATATTTATGTTTATTTACCAAAATGTCTTTTTTTTGCATTATCCCAGTTAAAACCATGTATATTAGCACTGTATTTAATAATCAGTCTAGACATTCATCAGAATAGTACTGCCTTTGCACAAGAGCCTTTATTCCTAAAGAAACCCATGCTGTGAAATATATAAACTCTCCTACTGAAGGTCATAAATATGTATCTGAACAGTGATTTCAGCTGGCATTAGAGGTCAACCCAAAACACATGTAAAGTGAAGTTGCTTGGGAAAGGTGTGCAGTAAACCTATAAAACCAATGGTTACTTTTGTAATACAGAAGTCTTTTTCTTTCTGCACTTTAGACTAAGGCATGGAAGAAATATCTTTAGTTGACAATGTAATATTTTCTGTAAGTTGCCCATGTCATGAGAAATACTGCATCAATAACATGTTTTAATTTTTTTTTTGTTTTATACTTTTTTTTAAGTATCAATTTTTCCATTCTAGTTTAAGTTAATACCTAAATTTGGATAATTATGTTAGCTGACAGCGGTACTGATATTTCTTTTTGTTTTTAGTGACTAGTAACTGAATGCAATCTAGAATATGTATACACACATAGCTTTACAAAGTTTAGCCTGAAGGCACTACTAATGGTAGAATGCTTTAATATGTGCTAGAGTATTATATTTAGCAATAAACATACATAATTAGCCAATATCACAGCTTAAAAAAATAAAGACAAAATCACACACTTTTCTATAGTAAGATTTCATAATTGTCATTAGAGGTATGGTGAGATAAGTATTAAAAAAAATTTAAATGTCAGTTGCCCAGTAATGGGTAATTAAAAAGAAAGTATAGTTTTTAAAAGAGGAAAAGGTAAGGGTATAGAGGGTCAAAAATAGGTCACTTGTATAAAACGTTGTAGTTTAATTTATATAAAACTACCATAATTAAAAAGAAAAAATGTAAACAGAGTTGGAGCTTGTTTCAAATGACTGTACACTAAATCTTGCCATCCATCAGTGCCCTACACCAGGTCCAGAGAAAATGAAGTAAACCTCTATCTTTATGATGCTACTTTTTACCTCTCTCCCCTGAATATCTTACTGACAGATGTTTTCATTTGTACATAGTAAACACATGGCTTTAAGACGTCAGCTTAGTTTGGATTTACATGCCCAACAGTTTAGCATTTACATCCTACAGTGTATGGGTGGCATAAACTGAGCAACTCAAGCAGCCCCTGAGCACGTTGTTAACAGCTTTGCTGTGCACCAGAACCCCCAGGACCTCCCTTATCACCACTTCCATGTCTTACAGCACCTGACTTCTTCCTAAAGAAGTGTAAATTTCTATTTCAACCCAAAGCTGGGCTCCCCTGCTTGGCAGAAACATCTTGTTTACATCTAGGGATGCACAAAGTTTTCTGTAGGGGGTGAAACTGTGCTAGAGTACATTGTCTGTGAGTTGTTGTGGTTTTTGTTTGGGGGTTTTGTAAACGCTCCTCTGAGTCTTTCAAGTACATCTGATAGCTGCAATAAAAACAATTTGTTCAAACAATGTATTCTGAAACTGCATCTGCAATAAATGGAGTATTTCCATCAGCAGCCCCGTTTGTTAATGAGCAGGAATAGAGCAGTTGTTGTCAGTGGGGTAGGAATTGTGCTGAGTCCCTGTGGGATAAGGTGAAGAACCCCTAAGGATGTCCCTCCTGATGCCACAAACCAGCTTGGCTTTTGCCTAGCAAACTCTGAAAAAAAATATTTGAATATGAAAATATTTTAGAGCCATTAACTGTGAAGCTGTCTCAGGGTTTGCTTTGGTGTTTTTTAAGAAGAGTTTTTTCTGTGCTTTCCTTAGATAAAGCCAGCCTGTGTCTGAATGCAATATCCTGGGTGCTGCCAGCAGAGCTGCAAAAATCTAAGTTTATGTTTGAGACTCCCAGTCTGATGTTGGAGGAGCCCCTTATGTTCAGCTGGCTGGGTTTTACTGTGAGTTATCCCTGCCCATGATGCTGCCTTCAGCTTTCCCCAGGAATCACACAGGAGTTCAATTTCTAGGTGTTCAGAGGAAAGGTTGTGTGAGGAAACCTTTGTTCTTTAGGTCCTTGCTAGAGCACAATCCTGTTTTGAAGAATAAGCCACAAAGTGCTCTCTATGTCCTAGTACAGAAATTATAGAAACTTATTTCTATCTGTATTAAAATCTGTAAAACCCCAGACTTTAGAAAAACTATATATAAAACAATTTAAGGACTACACTGATCATCTTTTGTGGTTGATAAAATTTATTAATACAAAATTTTAAAGCATTAGAAATACACTATGAAAATCACAAATATATAAAAAGCAATGCAATTAGAGCATTCTTTGACAGTGACTCCTGAGCCAGTATGACTGACCACACTGGAAGTAACATATAAAAAGTCCATGTAAGTCCCTCTTTTTTTGTTAAGCATGTCTCTAATTAAGGAAGACCAGATAAAAAGGAAAGGAAAAGACATTGTCTTTTTACTACTAATCAAAAACAGATTTCTGCTTAGCATCTTTACAAAAACGCCACCCTTTTTGCTGCATCAGTTAGTGGTCTCCTCCTTAAAAAAAAGGAGGAAAAGTAACTGCTCATAACAATTACCAAGTACAGAAGAAGAAATGAAGATCATGCTGCAGAGCACATCTAATCTGGAAGGAGTTACACGGAGGTCCTGCAGCAACCACCTGCATTTAATACTCTGCTTTGAATGGGTAGTCCTTGTGGTTGACAGCTCTGAAAAGAGAAAGAGTTTGTTATTCAAGCAGTGCAGAAAATATCCTGGGCAGCATTTCCCTGTTGCAGCCTCCCTCCCCAAATGCCAATGTACTCTGCAGCTGTCATTAAACTGAACGCAGGCCTGGAGAAATCCCCTGGAACACCAACATGCTGGAGGGAACACTCCAAAGGAATCTCCCTCCTGAAGATCCAGGACATGCCTCATTCAAGTTTAAAGCATGAGCTCTCCCTGGTTCTGGTCGTGTGCGTTTTCAAGATGGGATGTGTGAAAATACAGAAACAGGACAAATGGATAGTAAGGATAATGAGGAACGTACTGGATCACTGGAACTGCCCTCCAGTTCCTGTTAAAGCTGAGGATGACATCCATCTCCTTTTTGGACAGTTCAAAGTCAAACACCTAGCAGGAAAAGAGAGAAAAAAAAAGCTTTTTTTAGTTAGGTTTGTGAGTGGTTAGCTCCTAAGTGTGCTTCATGCACTTAGGACTTGAGGTAGGAATGCATTAAGCACAGTTAAGCAATCCTCTCATTTCCCAGGCAAGTAAGAACCCTTGAAATCATCAAAACAGTCCTTTTGTTTCTGAGGTGCTGCTCATAGCAAGGTCTTACATTCTGGGAGGCTGAATCCCAACACCGCTGCACTTTGGGTTGTAATGCACACAGAGAAGACTTCAGGGGCTCAGGATGTGTCACAAATACTGGAACTGGAGGTAAATTTTCTGCTATGAGAGAGGGCTACTGGGTATCAACTGCAAATAATTGCCTCACAGGTAATCATCTGAAGAGTTCTTGCTAGGGGTTCATGGGAAAAATAATCTCCAAACCCTCTCACCATGGATTGAAAGCAATACAGAGGTGTTGTATAAGATGCCACACCTTATGAACAAACATCCCGCTAAACTTCACTGCCAAGGGGAGCCACAGCCTCACAGTGAGACAAACTCTAACAGGTCTGGTGTTTGTTCTCAGCTTGTTCCTTTACACCCTAAAGACTTGTTAACCTTTTCCCCAAGGGCAAGTCCAAACCTGGGGCTCCCTTTCTGCAGCAGCAGAGCTCAGACAGCCCTGGTGTAACCCATTTCTCTCCCAGCAGGAACAAAATGCTTCTCCCCAAATTGTCAAATTTCTGCACCCCTCTTCCAGTGCCCCAGGTGCTGCTTGGAAACACAGAGAGGCTATGGGTGTGGGTGCCCATCCTGCACAAACCCAGGCAGCAGCATTTCCCAGGGGAAAAACTTCACCTTCATGTTTTCCTCAACACGGTGTGGTTTGTCAGACTTGGGAATGACAATGATGTCTCTTTGCACCAGAAAGCGAATCAGGACCTGGGAAAGAACAAGGAGGAGATGAACACTGAGGTCCCAAGAAATCTATTCAAACCCATTTTGTGGATTTTTTGTTTTCCTTTTAATCTACAACTTATTTTCACTCTTTGGAAGACTACCACTTTGCACTCAGGAATTCAATATGCCAGGATTTGCTCATGTATTTGACAGAAGACTGGCAAACCGTATTTTTTTTCTAGCCTATGTTGTTTCTACATTGTGGCTTTTGCAGGATTTGTTTTGGTTTTGTTTAGGGTAGTAGCAAGGGGAGAAAAGTGATGATGCTTTGGCTCATCACAATTATGTGATTGCTCAGACTCAATGAAAATGATGACACTACAGATTATTTTGGGCTCACAGGTAAGTACTCACAAAGGTTCAACTTTTGGAAGTCCATAAAAGGAAAAAATATTTACAGAATTTAAAAGTTTCCCCTCCAAAAACCCAACTGTTGCATAAAATGTTTTCATCCTGCTCTGCCTTAAAATATGATTGTCTTTGATTGCATGTGAACATGTGGCTTTGTTTGAAGTGCAGTCTCTGCACACCCCACGCAACAACTAATTTGTGTGACTAGCAAACTAATAGAGAGGAAAAAAGTCTTAAATAATCAAACAGCTTTCAATAATTCCTTGTGAACACAAGCAGAATGGAAGCACTTAAATATGTCTCCAAATTACAGGACTCTTCTGAAGAATAAGTTAGCTGGAGAAAGGAATAAAAATTTAGGAAGGTGAACACCTGAGGTAAGTGCGTACCATTCCTGATCAGTCCAACCCAAAAGTTGGCACTCAAGACCTCCTTGAAAATAACTGATGATTTTTATGAATGCTGTCAAGAACTTGGGCAGAATGAAGAGTCATTAATTTGACTCTTCACATATGAAGAGACTCTTCAAATAGGAAGAGTCATACATTATAATGTATCTCCAGAGAAAGTAGCATCTGCTAGGACTGGCCTGTAAGACATTTGAGGAGGAGGAATGGTTTGCTCTGACAACTTACCTGGGCAGGGCTCTTATTATGTCTAGCTGCAATGTCTTTAATCTTGGGGTCATCCATAAGTGTTGGCTCCCCTGGCTTAGCCCTGTTAAAAAACAGAGATGGTGGCAGTAGAAAGGTGATGGCTTCCCTGTAGGAGGCTGACATCATGTGACATAATCTGCATCAAGACAACAGAATTTTTCTCATTTTAACTGGATCATTTATCTAATTTAATAATAATAATAGTAATAATGATAATAATAATAATCTTCCTAGTCCAACCGCAGTGTTTTGTGTTCAGAAAGGCTGCAGAGTTCTCTTACCATGGGCGGTTAGGAGAGCCCAGGGGGCTGTATGCAGTCACAGCAATCCCTTTGGATTTACAGTACTTGACCAGCTTCTCCTGGGTCAGGTATGGGTGACACTCCACCTGCAAGCACAGAAAGATGGTTGATAAAAGAGGCAGACTTTGCTGAGCTGCAGAGCATTACATTTTAAATCCTCTTGGGTCAAAGAAAATGTGAAGACTTGACTTCCAGTGTCATGAGTCAAATCTATTTTATGAAAAAATTGTTAATGTCACAGCAGTACCTAGAGGCCCAGCAGAGAACAGAGCTTTCTCATGCTATGTATTACCCACAGAAAGCAAAAAATAGATGAGAAGAATGTTATCTGTGTGCAATCTGGGAAATGAGCCTTCCTGGACTAGTGCAGGGCAGGATGTCGTCATGAGAGGGGCAGCTCAGAATGCCTGAAGTTTATTTTCTGCTCTGATGCACTCAACCTCTCCTTGCCTCAAGGAGCCTCTCTCGTTCCTGTAGAAGCTTGGGGAGATGATCTGAGCTACCCTAAGGAAGCAAGCTCATGTTGCAAATAGATGTTTGGGTAAGAGATCCTGAAATCAACAGGAGCTCCTTGGGGATGCTGCTCAGCTGCCACAAGCCATGGCATGACCACAGGGCTCTGTCTGTGCTCCTGACATGGCCCTGTGCACACACCCAGCTGTCTCTGGACACTGGGGCTTCACTACCAGGCATGGTGACATGAAAATCATGTGCAGTAGCTAACTTACACCTGAGCTGGTGTGGGCATTTCCCTGGGTACTCCCCATCTGGAAGAGATGGGCATTCAGCACCCTCAGCTGTGTGCAAAGAGTTTTAGGAATGGAAGAAAATCAGAAGATCCCTAAGCTGCTGCTGTCCTTTCATTACATTCATGAGGTATGTGGTGAGAATTTGTTATGTAATTGGACTCTTCAACCTCCTTTCTATAATGAAGTTGAGTGGCTTATTTTGAAATTATTTTGAAGTTGAGTGGTTTATTTTATGTAGAAAAATGAGTAAGTCCTATGCATCCCTGTATAGTCCCATGCTGGTGCAGAAACTCCCAGTGGGGGTTTTGCTGAATATATTTAAGATTACTCTAAATATATATTATATATTATTTACATAGAACATGTATATTATATATTATATGAATTTAGGTATACTCTGATTATATATACACACACATATTCTAAATATATTTAGGAATACTTCTAAGTGGAAGGTTCCAGCTTTATGGAAAGGGGATCTAGACAATCCTTAAAGTATGGATTCCAATCCTAATCCATTCTATGATCCCAGACTGCAAGGTTAGCAGAGGAAGGGAAACAAAATTCTCACCTGGTTCATTACAGGCTTGTGTTTCAGTCCTGGCTTGTTCAAGATTCTTTCAATCTGCTCATGGTTGAAGTTGGAGACACCAATGGCTTTTACCAGGCCAGCATCCACCAGCTCCTCCATGGCCTAGTGAGTAAGGACAACCAAGGTGGGTGTGAGTTGGTTGTATTGCTGTCAAACTACATTATTTTATTTCTCTCAAGCTCGTGGCAAATGAACGAACAACTCACGCTAGATTAGAGTACATAAAAGTATCTCAGTTCATAAAAGAAAATAGAATCCTAACTGTATGAACACCCAGTAAATTAACAGCCACACCCAGATTAATCTGAAGGGTTGGTTCTACCATTGTGTGTATCTAAATGTTTTAGGAACAGTAACTACAGTGCTGATAGCTTTCTTCTCTTTAGCTTTACTAAAAAAACTCCCCTTCTTGCTCCCCAAAACAAGAGATGCAAGCAGGTTGAAATACAATTTTGCGTGGCTCTCCTTCACACCCAAACATATCCCTCAATTTCATTTTGCCCACATATCTCTGCTCCATCTTCAGAGCTGATACTTTCTCTCAAGAGCAAATACTGACTTACCTCCCACGTGTCCAGGAAATCTGTGTCACTGGGAACACTGTGCCCCTTGTCATCCAGGGGATGCAGCTCTTCTCCAGCCTGTTTAACCAAGGCAGGTAATACACAGACTTTTTAAAGTGTTGAATTTCCTACACTGTGCCAGCACTTTGGACTGCATTTACAGGCAGCAAGTTAGCAGGTTGTTTAAACATCTTGCATAACTAAAAATGATGCTTGTCCATTAGCATTCTCTTTTGGATGAGGGCCATATTTTGCAAAATGAGTCCCTGCCTGCAAAGAGTGTGGGGATTAATAATAATTATGTAACTTTGCCAGGCCTGGAGATGAGGGAACTGACACTCCCCAGCCCCTTTATTCTAGTTTCTTATTTATTTTACACAGATGTAGACTGGGGGAAGAAACACATTCCTTATGTGCTATGCCTCATTTTTCAGTGCTGGTTACTTAAGGCCAAGCCAACATCCCCAAAAATCTAGATGTTCATGCTATAACCTGTGCTGGTTCCCAGAGGGCCCAGGGTGCTCACACCTACACCTCATTCCAAAAGGCATGAAAAGCCAGACCCCTGTGGTAAAACACACCTAATTCTTGCTACCACAGGGATCAGAGAAGAGCCACATGAACCCCAAATCCCAGCTGTGTGATGAAGAGAGCCACAGCAAAGACGAGAGAACTCGGTGTGTTCCTGGGCAGGGAAGGAGGAAAGGTGTGGAGAGCAGGAGTACCTTGAATCCCATGGGGAAGTGCATCAGGTAGAGGTCCAGGTAGTCCAGCTGGAGGGCAGCAAGGCTCTTCTGGAACCCTACCTTCACCAGGGACTTCTCATGGAAGGTGTTCCAGAGCTGTAGGAAGAGGACAAGCCTGACTGTCACTTTACAGGGCAGACCAGGGCACAGAAGCTTCTCACTTGGAGGTCTGGGAGAAAAACTCCCTCCCCACTGAAGTCAGTGCATGCTGAAGATGAGGATGTAACATCTCACCGTTAAAGGCAGGAAAAACATACCCCAAAGCCAACTGTCATGAAGGTGGAGTCAGGATTCCCATTTATGAGAAGATATTCTCAGGTATATATGTAACAATCTGGCACCTGACACAGCAAAGCTGTCAGTGTTACAGTTATTTTTTTTCAAAATTTTTAAATTTTGACTATTGAGCAGCTCATACATACCTTCTTTCTGTCCCTTTTAACTGTCCACATGGAAAACAGTTCTCAACTTTATTTCATTTTTGAAATCAAAATTCATATTGTTTAAATAGAAGAACAGGTATTATTAAAAGAAACCACGTTCTTCAACAAAAACAAAGTTTAACGTTTAACAAGTTTTCTGGTTTTGCTGTTGAAAACCCCCAAATTTATTAGCTGAACTGCTCTTTTTGTTAAGGAGCAAGTCTGGGACAAGTGGATGACAGGATTACCTTTCAGGATTTGTGTATGTGTACATGGCAGAAAATTTCAAATGTCACGCTTAGCACTGATGAATCCAGACAACTATCTTGCCAATTTTTTTTTTTTTTTTTACTTTTTCCCCCCTTATCTTGGGTGTGTCCAATTGAACATCCAGTACAATTGACTTAATCGATGTCAGGAAATTATTAGATCAGCAATAGCTGTGACATCTTTCCTAAGTTCTCAGCAGTTCCTGATAAAGCCGAGTCCAGATTGCAAATACAGGATGAGATGCAAATACACAACAAGAAAATCATGAAGTGAATGTCAGAGAAGGGAATAGGTCCCTATGTGACTTTACAGCTACAACAAGGGTTCCTCTGCAAGAAAGGCTAAATGCCCCAATAATCCTGCATCCTTGTACCTTAGTGACAATGAAGAGGTCTCCCCGTTTCACAGCTCCCTCCTTGATCTTCTGCTGGACCGCGTTCCCTATTTCATTTTCGTTCTGGTAGAAGTAGGCGCAGTCGAAGTGGCGGTAGCCGGCGTCGATGGCAAACTTCACCACCTCTTCCACCTTTCCCGGAGGAGCCTGGAGGGGAGGAGCCTGGAGGCAAACAGAAGCCAGCCCTGAGCTCTGCCATGTCCCCCTGGCAGGTCCCAGTGCTGTGACATCTCCTCACAGCCCCCCTTTCCAGCTGCTCCTGGGGTTTCCTCATCACCGGCATTTCACTGAAACCCGACGGAGTTTCCAGGCACAGCGGCGTTGCTGCAGGGAAGGAGTTTGTTTCTGCAAGACCCCCGGCTCTGCCACTGCCAGCAGCGCAGCCCCCGCTGCCATTTCCCCTTTTTGCTCCCCGTGTTGCCCAAGGGGTTTCGCCGCTTCACCTTCCCCGAATCCTCCCGGCCAGGGCGGGTCCGTGCCCAGACCCCTCCGGCCGCGACCCCATCCCGGGGCTGCGAGCGCTGCCGCTCGCTCTTCTTGCCCGGTTCCTTTATTTTATTCTGTGCCTCCTCCCACCTTCCCCAGCCCCTAATTTGTATTTTCTTCTGCCTTTTTCCCGCTTGCCCGTTGCTCCCCGTTGCCCCCCCGCTCCTGGCATCCCGCCCGGTTACACAAGCGGCCGCCATCGGCCGCATCCTGCCCACGCAGGGCACGGATCCCGCTGTTGGAGGGCTGGTTCCTCCTCTGTTTTACTGTTTTTAACTTTATTTCGCATCTCGGCATCTCCCGCCGCATCCCCGCCCTCCCTCTCCGCCTCCCTCCTGCGCCGGTACCTGCCAGGTGCCCAGCCCCAGGGCGGGAATCTTCATCTTGTTGCTGAGCTCCACGCAGGGGATGGCCATGCTGTCGCTGTCCGTCTGTCCGTCCGTCCGTCCGTCGCCCGGAGCCGCTATAAGCGCCGGAGCTGGCCCGGCCCCGCCTCGCCCCTCCCCGCCTCGTCACCGGCGACACACACGGGATGCCCGTCAGCCCCCGAGGCTGTTCAGCTGTTTGTTGGAAATGAGGAAACCCAGAAAGAAATGTCCCAGCAAAACCAGAGCGAAACGTCTCAGCAAAGCCAGAGTGAAATGTCTCAGCAAACCCAGAGGGAAATGTCCCAGCAAAACCAGAGCGAAATGTCTCAGCAAAGCCAGAGTGAAATGTCCCAGCAAACCCAGAGCAAAATGTCTCATCAAACCCAGAGCAAAATGTCCCAGCAAAGCCAGAGCAAGCGTCTCAGCAGCCGAGCTGGCACGCTTCGCATGTGTTCTGCTGCAAAGAATCAGCAGAATCAGCACCCCTGGAAGCCCTCGAAAGGTGTATGGATGTGGCACTTGGGTGTCACTCTTGTGCTGAGAACGACACAGGAACAGGCAGGAGGCAGGGTTGTAGGAAGAGCAAAGAGGGCTTTATTCGAGAGAGCCACATGATTTTTATGGAGTGGTATGATGTATTCTGTTTGATTGGCTAACTAACAAAAACTCACTCACTGTCCTTGAGAAGAACAGAAAGATGAAGTAGAAAAACACCACCTGCAGATTGCTTATGCTTAACAGGTTATCACATCCTTACAACCCCCTGAGAATTCTCACAAGCTGCTGTGAGAAACGCTTGCTGTTTCTCTCTCTATCCCATGGCATCCACACCTGGGGACATGGGTTGGTGGCAGATGTGATGGGGACCAGTTGGACTTGATAACTTTGGAGTCTCTTCCAACCCTGATCACTCTATGCTACCACAGCTGAGAGAGCCTGTTGGCTGCCAGGAGAATTTCTGCCTGAGGTAATGGGTGCACATTGGAGGATTTTCTTCAGTGGTGTCAAATGGACTGAATCTTTCACGTTTTTCCTCAAAAATATTAGGCTCGTCTGCTGTTCAGGGAGGAATTCATTAAAAGGGAACATGGCCTTACCTCTGAGCTTATTTCTGCATTCCCTGTCTCTGCAGAGGGCTGGGCTCCCTGCTGGACCATCAGTCTGTTGAAGGAATCTCTTCCCTGGCCCCCAGTTAAAATTTCAGCCAGCGCTGGTAGGGTGTCAGGTGCTGCTCAAGGGATTTGTGATTACAGTTTGTCAACACAGGGTGCTTTAGTCCAGTAACCCCCCACAATACAAAGCCACACTCCATTTTCAGAAGGCTTCAAACCCGTTTTTATTATAACATGCACGGTTTTTATACATTCTTACAAAAATCAGAAGTTTGCACTTCACCCGTTGGTCAGGAAAGACAGAGTGATCATTGGAATAGACAGTTGCAGGTTTCTCTTATGTATCCTTTCTTTCATGGTTTCTGTGTCAACTGCTTTTATGGGACAGTATTTTCAGTTGGCTAGCAAATACATGTTCTGGGTTTAAATATAAACAAAATCTCTTCCTGGTTTCCTTGGCCTGGTTTCTAAGCCATTGGCTTAAGCAGGCTTTATTGTCATCTTTCTGTTGCCTTGGATGTCATCACACATTCCAGAATGGGAAAGAAAACCCAAACTGATATGAAGTAGAGACAGAGAAGCAGGGAATCAGATTTTTCAAAGTGGCTGGTAATTCCAGTGTGGTCAAACTAGGGCAACGAGAGGAGATGTCTTCTATTGAAAACAAATATGAAAAAACACATAGATCATACAACCCCACCCAAAACAAGAAAAAGACAAACCTACTGTGAGAGATGAGATGAATTTGACAGAAAAGAAAGATGTACCAAAACAAAAAAAAGAGAGAAAAGCCTGTTGAGATTTTATAAATTTAGTAATGGTCCATTGTTTTTGAGGCCAGAAAGGGCCATGCTATTCTTACACTGATCTCCAAATACATTGAAAAGATTTTATACCAAGCCTCTGTCATATCCATATTACTTAATTTTTTATTAAAGGCACTTGGGTGCTACAGCAATAAAAACTGATTAAAATTATTAAGATTAGACTAGGAAATGCTGAGCTCGAGCTATTAATTGCTATTTATTGCTTTAATTGCAATAAATCTTGGTGTGGAAGGTATAAACCCCATGTAATTGCCTTTTTTTTTTTCTCCATTTGTTTAACAGAGCCATCAACAATTTTCCTCCCTATAAATTTTTATTGGAAGACATTAATGATTTTGTAGTGAACTTCCTGCAGGCCAGGGAGGAGCAGGGAGAGATTTTGGCAACTCAGCCACAGCATGGGCTGGCAGAGGAGAGCTGCTGGAAGGACTCTGTAACATGTACAGACTTTTCTCTTCCAACATTTTTGTTCTGATTTCTTTATCTGCATGGAGAAAGGCAACTCATCGTTCAAAGCCACATAAAATCCGACTTTATGAGGGTTTAAAAGGCTTTAATTGTTTTCTGACTGCTATTATTTGCTGGATGCAGTGTGGGTGGTGACTGGGACCCGTTCACCTCAATTTTTAGCTGAGTCACGGTGATTTCACTCCTTGCAGAGCCTGGCAGCTCCCTCGGGCACCCTGGCGTGGTATTTAATGAATCAGAGCCTGCAGGCACAGGTGGTGACTTGTCCACAACCTTGTTAATCAAGCCCATGGGTTGCTAGCACCTGACTGGAAATTTACTCGTGTCTGATTTTGAGCTGTCCCTCCTTTGGAGTGAGTTTCTAGAGAGTAATGGTGCTCCTCCATGAGCAGATTTTGCTGAAAGGCAAAAAAGGCAAATCTCTTATGTGGGCAGTCCGATGGGAGTGGTTTGTCTAGACAGAATTATATGTGGTGTTGTGAGGTCCCCAGGACAAGGTGAGAGATGAGAATTTGACTCCAAGCACTCAGAAGGCTGTTTTATTATTTTATGATATATATTATATTAAAATAAATTATATACTAAAACTATACTAAAAAAAAAGAGAGAAGATAGACAAGAATGAATAATAAAAACCTGTGACAGACTGGAGTCATGACACAGCTGGACTGGGATTGGTCATTAAGTTAAAACAATTCACATGCTGGGTAAACAATTCTCCAAATCACATTCCAGAGGAGGAAAACAGGGAGAAGCTGAGGCTTCTCATTTTCCCAGGAAAAGAAATCCTGGCGAAGGGGTTTTTCAGAAAATATCACAGTGACAATCATAGAACCATCAAGGTTGGAAAAGATCTCCAGGACCATCAGGTCCAGCTGTTAGACATCAGAGTTTTTAGGTAGAAAGTCCCAACAGGAGTCAGCCTGGCTGATAGGGTTCCTTGGGGAAACAATTTGCATTATTTTCCTGGCCTAACAATGCTAAGGAGCCTGTCACAAATGTCTATTCCTGCAGAGCTGACAAAACTTTGCAATGTATTGATTGCAACAACAGTGAAACAACAAATGTGATTTTTTTATCTGTTAAGAAGGTAAGCAGTGCTTTTTATGTTTTAGTAAACTTGGGGTTGTTTTTTCCTGTGAGTCTAAAGGAAGCATACTGGGCACCTTTTCAGGGTGAAGATGGAGACACAGCACAGAACCACAGAATGGTGAGATGAGAAGGGACCTCTAGAATTCATCTTGAACCTCTTCCCTGCTCAAGCAGGCTGCTCAGAACTGTGTCCAGATGGAGACACCACATCATCTCTGGGCAAACTGTGCCAATACTCGGTCACTTTTGGAGTGGAAAAATGTTTTGTAATGGTAGAGGGACCTTCTTCTGTCTCAGTTTGTGCCCATTGACTCTCATCTTGGCACTGGGCACCACTGAAAAGAGCCTGGCTCTGTCCTCTTTGCACCTTCCCTTCTTGTCAATGTCATTGACAAGACCCCCCCCCCCCCCCCCTTGAACCTTCTGCTCTCCAGACTAAGGATCCTCAGCTCTCTGTCTCTCCTAATAGGAGGGAGGATTTAATTCCTTAATTCATTAATTAATTCCCTGTGCTTTGGCTGAGTCACCTCCCTGTCATGCCCTGGGCAGCCCTCCCAGGGCACCCTGTCCACACCCCCAAATTTCAGCCTGTGGGTGTGGGCAGGGTGAACGTGGCAGTGCTGTGCAAAGTGTAGCTGGCACTGTGCAGGAGATGACCATTTTGCAGGGGGCCTTCTTGTAGGATGCCTTTGGCACCCAAATTTTTCCCTTTCATATACCCTGTCCCAGTCTTCAGCATATTTCTGAATTTTTGCATGCAACAATTGTCTCTAAAAACAAAAATAAACAAGCCCCAGTAACAGAGCAGTAGTAGAGCAGTCTACTCTTACTGAAGCAGATCTACTTCTGTCAGTCTTACTTGCACAACATCATGTTCCTGGATCTGACAACGTCAGTAGGAAGTTGCACATCAGCAGTGAAGGAAGTTTATGTGTGAGAGAAACATTTGTAGGATGCTTTGATTGGTTCCCCCCTTGGTGAGTGCAATGGACAGTACCCAAATTTATCAGCAAGCTGTGGATTTTCAGTACTTACTGAAATCATTTCCCTGCAGCAGCTGCCTTTGGAGTGGTTGCAAGACACCCATTTTAGTAACACTGAAGTGAAACTTTTCACCAAAATTCTGAGAGCGGGGTTAGAAATTCCTTGGAAAAATCACCAGAGCTGTGTCCACTGAATCCCAAGCTATGTCCTGTTTCTCCATTATGGTGTTGCATTTGCTCCTCTCTCCTTTGGGCTGCTCTACAACCTTTGGGATTCCTGTTAGGTCCTAAGTGAGGCCTTTTGAGCTCTCCTGGACCACAGTGGGCTGTGCCAGCACCTCTCTGTGAGCGGGATTCCTCTCAGAGATCATGAGCCCTCAAGTTTGTGATCCTTGGAGGGCTGTTGCCAAAAGTTGATGACAGGGCCTGGGCTGATAACTCCATTCCTCCACCCACTGAAAGGTGCAAAGACATCAAATGTGAGTATTGTGCTGCACTCAGGGGGAATTTTTAACAGGTGCCTTTGTACAGATAGATGTAGGTATCTCTGTTTATGCTTGAATCTGAATTAATTCAAATACCCTCTCCAGTAGCAATGGTGCTATCTTGAATCTGTAACTAGATCATTCTGGTAAATTGTAATAAATCCTATTTAATATCACTTAAATAAATATTAAATTAGTCAATGACTAAGTGCTGTTAAGGCCCTTTTGCACCTTACCCTTTTGCACCATTACCCTTTGCACCTTTTCTTTTTTGTTCCCCGTGTAAAATTATTCTGAACTGATTCTAATGCAATTTTCCTTTGTATTGCTTCACCTGTGTAGTAAGTAATGGAGTCAGTCTTGCCACTGAACTCTGTTAAATTACATCTTTACAAATTATGTTAAAATCTGCTTTCACTAATACCTTTAAGCAGCCTAAGACATTCATTTGCCACATCCATAAGCACACACTCTAACTGTGCTCAGAAGAGGCCTTGAGTGAAATCCTGTAAGGGCTTTTGCCAGTTGCACAGTCTGATTGCTGCTTATTCTTTGCTTTTTAGTGCCTTTCCCCCCTCTGAATCTTGGATCTCTTCCACTGCAGTTTTTTTGAAAAGAGCTGAGGCAACACCTTTGATGCAGATAAGAACGTTGACAGCTTAGATCACCTGAGATTAGCCATACAAAGGAAGCGGGGGTGGCTGCTCCTGGAGAAGAGTGTAGGAAGGTTGAGATGGATGAGGGAAATGTACTGGTCTGGCAGCAATCCAGCTCTCTGCACTCTGAAGTGTTGATAGAGCCCCTTGTTTGTGAATATGAACAAACAGATACGTCAGGGTGACATCTCTGAGAAGATATTTACATTTTACATTTACTAACTGGGAATAGTCGATTTTTCAATGGGGTGGATGATGGCTCACTGTTGTCATTGCTGCTAGAAGAGAATTGTCAGCCTTTCATTTAATAGAACTTCTATAATCAAGGAGAAAACCAAGGAAACCCACAGGGTGGAAAGAAAGAAACAAAAAAAAAAAAGAAAACTGGCTCTGAATAGCAGATATTAATGTAAACACTATTTGGCTTCTTTCATTTACCAGCATCTCCCTAAAATGAACTGATGCTAGGACACACCAGTCCTGGTCTGGAGGAAGGGCAGGAAGGTCTCTGAGGCTCTTTTCTGGCGTGGCACAGTTTGCTGCAGTCCCCACATGTCAAACTTGGGGATGACATTAATGAAGAATCTGCTCTGCCCATCCTTCCCCACACTCACCTCACTGACTTTGCATCCACAACCACTTTGGCTGCAGGGCAGTAAGGCTGGATACAAGACTAAGTGAAGAACTGTCTCTGGTTAAAAAAAATAGCTTAAATTATAAATGCTAGCAAAGCAGCAGAGAGTTGAGCTTGAGTAGATGGGGGAATGTCCAAAACTGAGTTTCTGAACTCTGTGACAGAAACCTGGTAAATGCAGGCTCTTGTAGATTACCAGGACTAAACAAAAGTGACACATCCCAGGAAGGAGCTTTAATGGCCTTATTAAAAATTGGTACTCTTGTGGCAAGAAGGAGGCATATTCTTCTTGGGAGGGGTGAGCTAAAAGTGGAAGACTGGTGATTGTAAATATGCTCAGGTGACCCTGCAGTGGGAATAAATCTTGATACAAACCTGTGTGAACAGCAGGCCAGTGGTCCCTCCAGCATGGACAGAGTTTGACAGTGACTTTGTCTTTCTGCCTTTCTGCATTTTTGCCTTTTTGTCTTTTTTGTCTTTTTTGTGGTTTTTTTTTTTTTTTTTGTTTTTCCTTTTTGCCTTTTATGCCTTTTTGCCTTTTGTCTTGTCCCTCTGCCCAGATGCTGCTTCAGGCATCCCCCTCTGGGTGAAGTGACAGACAATTAACATTCTCTTGTGTTTTGGTTCTGAGTTTGTGGCTGTCCCAGCTGACTCACACATGTAGAAATGGTGAGTAACCACATTAATGTAAACAGAGTTGTTTGTTTTTATTACACTGCTACACTCCAAGTTCACTTTTTTTTTTTCCTCACATAACTCTTTGTATCTTACAGCAGAGTTTTCAGTATGGTTGGTGCATATGGGTAAAAAGGAGGGGCTCTGTAACTGTCTGCAGATCAGTTTCCAAATGGAATTTTGTAACTTCTTTGGCAAAGAGAAGACAACCATGTTCTGAAACCAGTTCTGAAACCAGGCAGGTGAAGTGACAATTTTATTTTCTTCTGTTCAGAAAAGCTGGACTATACTAACAATCCTGTGACGAAGAGTGCAACTTTTAAATACCTTTAGGAAAAAACAGCCAACTTAACCATTTTTAAATAAAAAGAGAGGGGAAAAAAGGGCTTTTTCCTTCTTTTCACTGTTAAAAGTGTAAGAAAGCTTGAAAACCTGTCTGCTGTTATAAAAGAATGAAGATGTCAGGCCCCACTTTTTCCTAGATTGTGGGCAGGGTGTGCTGCCATTCATCCTGCAATTTTGGCATAATCTTGAGCTTGAAGCTATTTCCTTAGCTGGAGATATGTTCCAACCTTCCTAATGCATTTATGTGACCCCCATAGATTATTAGCATTACCTGGATGTCAGCTGTGGACTTTAATAGGAAAGTATTATACTTGTAGGTCTTTTGATTGTGAAAAGTAATTTGCAGTGTTTAAACCTATTGCGTATTCTTTTCTAAGTTTTCTTAGTTCTTCCTTGGGCTGGTATTCTATAAAGCCTGACAACAGTGCTTTAGGAGAACAAATTTATTGCTGATCTTTAGTAAATTGGAAGGAAAGGGAAATTGTAACTGGTGGGGAAACCAGGGAAAGGCTTAGGAATGGCTTCTGTGTAGGAGGTGCAAGGGTGTGAAATGAGAAATGAGGGATCCAAAAGGGAGAGAAGCAGGAAAACCAAGGGAGTCATACTCTTAAACGTAAATGTGTTTTTCATCTGAGTCCCACTGGAAGCAACAAAGTACTCTAAAAATAAATAACCAAAAGCACAGTTGCTCTTAAAGCTCATCTTATTTTATCATAGATCTTTTGCTGACATTGTTTTCTCACTGACGTCAATGGAGGTTTCAAAGGCAATTGAAAGCAGCTGCCTGCTTCAAGCACACGTTGAAATCATCAGGAAAAGTGGTGTAGAGTCTTTCCCTGGAATATACTTGAGACCAGTCCAATATGTCTTTTCATCACAAATTTTAATCATCAATTGCTGGCTTTGTTTATATTTGCTGCAGTGGGACATGTACTGGAGCAGCTGTATCAGATAAGGGTGCACAGTAATATATAACTGGCTTTACCAAATCCAAACTCACTTTCATCTTAAATACAGTGTTATTTATTTTCCTTTTTTTTTTTCTCAGGCACTGTCAAGATTTTTCTCTTTTAATATTTTAGAGGATTACTTGCTTTTGAGGAAAATAAAGTTCAAAGTCCATTGATTGCATTCCTTATATCTATTTATATTGATATTTTGTGACAGTGTATTAGGTTAGATGATGTTTACACAGTCAACTTTCATGACAAGATTAAATTGATATATATAAACTTTAAAAATTGGCCCCTCTTCTTTTTTCTTTTTTTTTTTTTCCCTGGGAAAAGGTGTGGTTAAGCTGAAATAATTTTTGTTTCTACAAGGAATTGTGTGATGGCTGCTGTTTTTTTCAGTCTGTGTGTGGTCAAAAGTGTCCCATGCAGTGAAGCACAAAGAATCTGAAACTAGAACAGGAAGAAAAAAAAACCAACATACAGTGGAGTACAAGGGCATCATGTTTAGGTGAGGCCATGTGTACCATAGGCTTTGGTCATTTAAAACCCCTTCCTTCGAATATTTCCGAATAGAGAAGAAAAGAACATTGTCTAAAGAGGGCTTGTGGTCACTGCAAGTGCCCTGAACCCAGCTGGTAGGGGAAGTGCTCTGATCTAGAGTCAAAATAGAAAGGGAAAAGGAAATATCATGTATGCCTTAGTTTGGGAAAGACAACACTCAGGGATGTCTTAAAGGGGGAAATCAGACATTGCCACAGCAAGGCAGCACTGATAAATAAAGTATAAAATGCATTATACTACGGAATGGTATATTTCTAGGTTCTTTATGTCTTCCTGGACCTGCAGAGGGTGCAAAATCTCCACATTGCTAAGAAGAAGCAGAATTATTTCATTCTGCTAGTGCACTTGCCTCTCTGGTAACTTGTAGCAACTCTTCAATCAGCACCAAGATCCTCTCTAGAAATGTCATTGTAACAAAAATGGAGATAAGAGCATTTATTACTGAAATTAGGGCTGTTGCCATTTAAATGGCAGAAGTGTTTTATTCTTCAATAGCTGCACCTAGTGCTCAGCAATTCTCCTAGCCTAGTGCAATTTTGGTCCCTTGTCATCTTCTCTCTTTCCCTAACAGGATGCTTTCTCTCTTCATCATCTCTGTTTTTCTGCATTCTGGTTGATTTTTAATCTGGGTATTTCTTCTGGCTAACAGTTTCTGATGGAATTCTTGCTTCCAGCTTTAAGTGGTTTTCTTTCATATCATGGAAACAGTGGAGGTAAATGATAAACTACATGGCTTTGGTTACACATTTTATTTTCACATGATTTCAGCAGTATCTAGAACAACAGAATAAAACAGCTGAGACATCATTATTATTTCACTTCATTTATTTTCAGAGTTTTGGCAGAGGTCTTCAGTGGGAGAAAGTGTGACTGCAATGTTTAGGGCAAAAAACCTGCTTTTAAAGTGTAGGGGTTTCTGGGATAAAGCTTCTCTGCTTTCAAAGAAAGCCATTCTGTTCTGCAAATCAAAACAAATGCTTCACTGCCACTCAATTAGAGCAGTATTATTAGGGAAATAATCCCTCAAACTTAAAATGCCTGTCAAGGGAGAGGCGAGGAAGTTGTTAGTGTGTGGTGGTGAAACTTGTCTAACGTGTCCAACATCCCATATTTCATAACAAGGATTTTATTTTTTTTTCCATTTGTTTATTTGTGTTCATTTGTGTTTTGTTTTTAATTTATAGTCTTCATTCCAGCTGTGAAAAGGCTGGGTTACAATATTGTTTGGTGGGATTTGCATGATTAAGCCCTTTGTGTAGGAATGAACGGGCACTTAAATTTAGGTCACTGTATTTGGTCAAAAGTTCTTTGTGGGGCTCTTTTTAAGCAAGTCTCATTAGTTTTCTGTCCGTAACAAAAAAATTCTTGTGCATTTTGACCTGCTTATATCTCATCTTTGGGTTGATGGGGGAAAAAACCAACCAAAAATAATCAACCAAAAAAAAAAATATAAAATCAAACAAGGAAGTCAAGAGGCATAATTGTGCCAAGTGCCCAGCACAGACCCTCATGTTCTCAGTGGCTGCAGATGATGGTGATACTGCAGAGAACAGAAACCTTCCTTGAGGCTTGGCCTTGATCCTGCTGAAAAACAGTAGCAAAATTTCATCTTGCCTCTGATTCCTACCCAGTGCGAGTCTTTTGGTCAGGAGTTTCAAAAATGAGTTTCTTAGATAGTGTAATTAGTATTTGGAGATTTTTAATAACTCTGCTTAAGTCTGAGCATGCAGTTTTCTAAGATGAAAATGATTAATTGTAAATAAGTTGTTTGATTTGAAGATATTATTAGGGCAGTGTTGCAGTAGCTGTATTAACATCATAATGATAATCTTGTTGTCTTCTTTGATTCCAGGAATTGCAAGGTTTAGACCTGCAAGGAAGAACACAGCACCATTATATAATTTGGTAGGGAAGAGAAGTGCTACTCTCCACAAAGGAAAGATTAAAGGCTTGGGGCCTATTATGTACCCATCTGCAGCTCTGTGTTATAAAGCAGTGATATTTCTATTTTAATAATTTAGGGAGAGGTGTGTGAGGAGCTGCCTGCTCTTTGTGCAGCAGGGTGGGTGTGGCAGTCACATTTTCTGGAAAAATCCCTTTGCCCAGGATTTTATCTCTCTAGGCAGAGACTAGAGGAAGAAAAAA